>APFE030536967.1:4422-50147 GCA_000404065.3 Pinus taeda
GTGACCGTCAGATTGTAAGTTACAAATGTACATGTTAAAGAAACACACTTTACCTAACTCTATACTAGACCAAGTTATACTTAACTATTCCTACGTGTCGGAATATCCTAACACTTTATGGATATCAACCACCATCCATCACATCATATTTAAGAGAAAATTCTAAGGTTCAAGCAGTGAAACATCACATCGAACATAACAACAAGTCCTTCAACTCTTAAAGGATAACCTTGTTTTGACACAGAATAGAATGAAACAACAGGCAGATCAACATCGCAGTGAAAGAAGTTTTGGTGTAGGTGATTGGGTATTCATACGGCTACAATAATATAAGAAAATATCCCTCAAGCAAGCTAAGAAGGATAATAAATTATCACCAAAGTATTATGGTCCGTACAAGGTGTTGCAAAAGATTAGTACTATGGCATACAAATTGGAGCTTCCTGCGGCTTCTCGATTGCACCCAGTTTTCCATGTTTCATGTTTAAAGAAGGTTATAGGCAACAAGCTCCCAGTTTGAACAATATTGCTAGACCTTGATGAGGAATGAAAAATTATATTGGAACCAGAAGCAGTCACAAAAACAAGAACTCGACAGCTACAAAATCGATTAATTTCAGAGTATCTTATCAAGTGGAAGAACTTATCCGTTGAAGATTCCACATGGGGCGACGAGAATTTTATACAGAAGCATCCAGAACTACTCTAACGTTGAGGACAACAATTGTTTGAAGGAGAGGGGCATGTTGGGTCCCTATAATACTAGTGATTACCCCATTACTATTGTAGCTGTATTCCTTATTAATATTTTTGTGCCCCTATTGTCCCCATATTGTTATTACTATGCCCCATAGAATCCCTCTATTGTTATTTTTGTGGCTTTATATTATTGTTGTTAGGTCGTCTAGGTTATATTGTGACTCCTTAGACTACTATATATATAAAGGAGGTTTTGTCATTTGAATCATCCAAGAATTGTTCACTTATGTAATGTAAAGGAGGTTGCCCCCTCGAAGAGGCTGAATTCTAAGGCATTGATCTATCTTTTCTATCCCTTTTTTAGCTAGTTTCATAACAGCAACATTGTTCATAAAATGCCATTTCTCACCTCAACACAAGTACAAAACCGAATCATCACTATGGTGTATGCTTGTGCTAAAGAAGCCACAAATTCACATAAAGATGCACCCTAAATAGATGTGCTAATACCTTCCATTCATCCAACGAAGGTGGGTTGGCCCTTAGAGTTGTTTTGATATTGTATGAAGAGAAGGTTGGTACTTTGCCTCTGAATTTAGGATCATTCAGCCCATTTGGAAAGGAGAAATATTATAGAGGTATTGGAATGAGTTTGGCTATTGGGTTTTGATGTTTAGAACAATCAGATGATATGTGTTCTCCAAAACATAACCAAAAGAAGCCCTGTCTGGGAGACTGATTTTAATAAATTCACAAGGTATTATTTCCATCCATTAGGAATCACATCCTCAGGTGCTTGAGAATAAATAATAGCATAATCAGCTAGATAAAAATGTCTAATTTACAGAACCTCATTCGGAATCTAACTCAAATCTACTAGTATCATTTCCATGATTTAAATAATGAATGGAGGAGTCTTAATACTCCCACTCACTTAACATAAAAGTGTCTAAGATGGTCAAAGGATAATACCACATGACTCTCAATCCATATGTGTCCTATTGATAAAATCTGTATATCCCTATCAAGGTCTTGCAATGCAAGGGCATTGATTGAGAAGAGTCTATATACTCTAGACAAAATATTACATGTTCTCACAGTTGCAGCTGAGCCTCAACAACTGTACATTTGTGAGGCATTTAAACTTGTATTCTTATAACTTTGTTTTTTCTTCATGTGATTAGGTAATAAGCAACTATACAAAGTCAAACAACCTCTGCATTCCAATAAGAAGACTTTATATCCCCCTATCCAAGTCTTGCAAGGAAATGACATACATTGAGAAGAGTTTATATACTCTCAAAACTTTCCAGGATCACATAATCACAATTGAGACTTAGCAACTATATAGTTATGAGGAAGACTAACCCATATTCATGTACTCTATTTTCCTACATGACAAAGTGATAAATGGAGTAAATGAATATATTTTGAATATTTCGACCATTGATACAACCCATGTGTAGTTCTAGGTAGGTAGAAACCATGTTTCCACCGCAAAAGATCAACCATATGAAAACTATGATGAATATCATGCTTTCCTTGTTGATAACCTAAATCATAAATACACTTTTGAGGTCACAGAAATACAGTTCAATAAAGTAATTCTATTTTCTCAGACACTGAAAGTAAGGGAGCTGTATACTTTCATGGTAATACACTTGGCACCTCAACATTTCATTGTGAGTTTGAGTAGGAGTAATGTAACCCCCATGTTGCACTTTGATGTTGATCATGATCGTGTAAGAAATAAATGGAAGTAATCATGGTTTCCTAGAGTTTGAAGTCAATAAATGTATTCAAAGCCAGCAAAGCAATAATGTGACCATTATGATTATATGAGTGAAGAAACATTTAATTTTATAGTTCAATCCTAAAAGATCCTATATCACAAAATTCGACAGTCCTGCTATTTTGTACGCTGACGATCTCAATTTATTGCTCAAGCCAGATGAGATAGGGAAGTCTCTTCCATTTACTATCAATACTCATCTGGAAGACAAAGTTATTGATATATGTGATGGATATTCCTTGGTAGACAAACAAAGGGTGTCTTATAAACAAACAATTATTGAAGCTTTCAGTCATACAAATCCATTTCCACCTATAGATAGCTCTATTGTTGATAATAAAAAAGTTGGATAGCTCTAGAAGATTGATTAAAACTATAATAAAACCCTCGATGACATATACAACTACAATGCTGAGAATGAAAATGATATCAAGAAAATCATTGATGAAGAATACATGCTTGAGCAAATAAAAAATTTCTCTCTGGACCACATCAAATGTAAATATGTTCTCTTCTCCATGAACATCTTGACAATCATGCATTGGTAACTGTGTGAAGGAAGAGGTTTGAATGTTGATGTCATATCTCATAAAGTAGTTACAACTAGTGTAGAAAGTATTTATCAGTGTTTTTGGGAGCTGTATTGGGTCAACGGTTGACCATGTTCGACTCAATTTGATGACTTCTCTGGTCAAGGGTTTTCTACTACTGTCATAAATATCAGTTTTGCATATTTGCACTATCTCTTTACTGAACTATTGAAGATCATAAGAATATTTGATCAAGGGTTTCCCCACATTGGGGTTTGTCCCTAGTTGGTGCCACATCTAGTGTCCTTTTGTCTTGGCTTGTTTTCTGCGATTTATGTTTATGTTCTATCTTCATTTTACTATCATGTTAAATCTGATTGCTAATCTAAAATTGATATTGAGTTAATATGGAAAATTGATGCAAATTTACTCTAAGCATACAAAATACATAAAATTAACAATAACCCTTTGAGTGCTATTATTGATTGAGTTCTGTACCACTTGAATTGGAATTAGGTTAGGTAGCTAAATAGAAACTTTGAGTTTTCTTCCATGTCTGGGCACTTGTCTATGATTTTTGGCACATACGCAATCCTTGAAAGTGTGAGAATGCACAAGAATAATCTCCTAGGATAAATACACATTTGATTATAAGGACTTATCTTACATTGATGTCAGAGTGTCAGCAAAGAAATTTGCAAAATTCCATTAAAATGCACTTAACTTTACATATGCCCAAAAGCAGAGGAAATAACTAAGCTAGAATCTGATCCAAGAAAATGTCCCGTATTATCATCCCACAGTTAGTAAAGCTTACAAGGAAATGGGTTGGGTATGTCTTTAAAGTATGTACAATCAAAAAGATAGAATCTAAAGGTAGCCCCAACAATCTGAACAGGTAACAATATATTATAATAATTTTATTCAAAGAGATATTTTTTAATAAAACAAACAGAAAGCCAAAAGACATACCTGTTTTAGTAAAAAACTATGGAAGATCAGCCTCACAGGAAAAAATGGTAGTAAATGCAGAGCTTGTAAACATGTCTTGGTGGTCTAGAAGGGTTGTTGACAGAAGCGCCTCACCTGTTAATGCTAGAGGATACTCCCTCGACCATATTGGAATTAATGTGTGCACCTGCTCCTCAAAGCAAACAGATCACCGATTATCAAAGAAAATAGATCATGGATTATTTGTCTGCTCAAAAGTTTCCAAAGTCATTGAACACCAAATATTTAAAGCGCAACTTGAAATTTTAAAATTTTCCACAAAAATGTTTGAAAAGTCTCCATCCTAATATTTTTTTAAATGTTCATTTGCTAGCGGATCTATTAATTGGCGCTTTAATTTTATTAATACAAACCATATAATATAAACTCACATTTGCATCCTATAAATTATATAAAATCACATTTGCATTTTATAAACTATTCACCTTAGAGGCACCAAGAGGTGGTTTTGTATCCTGTGCATGGTTTATATTATTAATAAACCTTCAAAACCACTTGTATTACCTAGGATGATAATGGTGTTTCTTCTTTGGTGATGTCAAAGACCCCAACAAAAGACATCCTTCTTGGGAAAATCCTCACATTAACACCCATACAACATCTATATACCTATGGCTTATAATGATGGAAAATAGTTCTCCCCATCACCTAATTGTACAAAAAGCCCCAACTGACCTAGATTCCATGTCAAACATGTCCTCGATATTAGAATATCATCCTACATTATCCATTAGCTCATGGAGATAGAGGGTTGAAGGACTATCACTTGATGGTTGGGGACTATAGTCCATCGAGAGGTCAAATTTCGGGCTAACTGTATTAAGGACACCTCAAGGCTAGCCAACACTAATGCAATCTATTAGTTGTTGGTACATTTACCTATCAAGATGTCACAATATTGGGTAGTATACATTAGTAAGTAGGACACTAGTCACCAACAAGAAACCTTGATATCGATAGAGTAATGATGTGGTGAGTGGATGTGGACCCGTGGATACTGCATGTCAATTGTGTGGCAGTTCATTTGACATGCTAACATTTCATTATGATGTGGCACCGAGGTAATGTCTAGGTGGTAAACATATAGTGATGATGTGGATGTTGGGCTTTTGGATGTTAAGATATTATCTAATTAGTTTCAATGACACTCTTTAGCCTCTTCCAAAGGGCCTAATGGCTTGATAGCTCGACCACTGGCCTTTCAAGATATCAGGTATTGAGACGTTAGGGATTTAATCTACAAGCTCGTTTTTATGTTAGGTTTCAAGTATCAAGACAGCAAGTGTGTATAGACCATTAAGGAAAATCATGTGTTTCATGTGAATTTGTGCAATCTTAGAAGTCGGGTTACAAACTGCTACTAGTGTCCTTATTTTTCTACAAGAAAAAGTCTAATGTGAAGGTGAATATGCTAAATGTGATATTGGATGTCAATGATGCTAAGGAGAAGTTGGAAAATTGAAAACTACACCTATCCAATGCATCAAAACAACTTGTGGTAGGGCTAATCTAACAAAATGCAAGGTTGTAGTGTTTCTTGTAGTTGCAAAATAGAGTAGAGTGTAAGAAACAATGAATAATGCATAATGAAAAAAAATTAAAAATAGTAATGGAAATGAACTAAATTCAAGGTAAAAATTCTATATAACTAATGTAACAATGCTACAATTATCATAAAAAAATGTTACGATAAGCTGCAAGAGAAAATTGCTCATAAACAAATGTATGAACATAAATGATACAAGAGGGATATCGACCACCTAGTTTGAGCCTTAACACGAGGAAACTTAAAAACCTAAGAAGAAAGCTAAACTAAGAGCTAAAATCAAATATGAATTTGATTAACAAACATGTTGATTGTACATCACAAAGTTCCAAAAAATGCTTGGAATCTAAACCTCTCGTATTATTCACATGCTTTCCTATGATTTTCTTCTAATCCTATTATGCTACTCAAGCCAATTATTTGTATAAGTGGATAGGAGGAAAACTCCTTGAGCGTAGGACTACTTTTCCTCCAAAAAGCAATAAAAACCTAGATCTTGTTTCATCAATCACCACATAGCAGTAGTAAGAAGGATTTACTATCCTTAGGAAGACGGGTTGGGTTTATTACTAACCCACCAAACCACTCATAGGCCTAGGATTATAATGGTGTTTCTCCTTAGATGATGTCCAAGGCCCCATTATCCTCACATTAACACCCATACAACATCTATATACCTATGGTTTATAATGATGGCAAATAGTGCTCCCCATTACCTAATTGTGGAAAAGGCTCCAACTAACCTAGATTCCATGTCAAAAATGTCCTCAATATTACCATATCATCCTACATTATCCATTAGCTCATGGAGATAGAGGGTTCAAGGACTCTCACTTGATGGTTGGGGACTATAGTCCATCGAGAGGTTAAATTTCAGGTTAACTATATTAAGGACACCTCAGGGTCAACCAACACTAATGCAATGTATTATTTGTTGGTACATGAACCTATCAAAATGTCACAATATTGGGTAGTAGACATTAGTAAGTAGGACACTAGCCACCAACAAGAAACCTTGATATTGGGGATGAGCACCACTAGGCCAACTATTCACCTCAGAGGCACTGGGACGTGGTTTTGTACCATGTGCATAGTCTGTATTATTAATAACCCACCAAAACAACTCATAGGCCCTAGGATGATAATGGTGTTTGTCCTTAGATGATGTCCAATTAGGCCCCAAACAAAGCCATCCTTGTGGGGCAAAATTATCCTCACATTAACAGCCATACAACATCTATATACCTATGGTTTATAATGATGGAAAATAGGGCTCCCCATCATCTAATTGTGCAAAAAGCCCCAACTAACCTAGATGCCATGTCAAACGTGTCCTTGATATTAGCATATCATCCTACATTATCCATTAGCTCATTGATAGAGGGTTCAAGGACTCTCACTTAATGGTTAGGGACTATACTCCATCGAAAGGTCAAATTTCGAGCTAAATGTATTAAGGACACCTCAAGGTCAAACAACACTAAAGCAATGTATTAGTTTTCCATGCATCGACCTATCAAAATGTCACAATATTGGGTAGTAGACATTAGTAAGTAGGACACTAGCCACCAACAAGAAACCTTGATATTGGTGATGAGCACCACTAGGCCAACTTTTCACCTTAGAGGCACTAGGAGGTGGTTTTGTACCATGTGCATAGTCTGTATTATTACTAACCCACCCAAGCCATTCGTAGGCCCTAGAATGATAATGGTGTTTCTCCTTAGATGATGTCCAAGGTCCCAAACAAAGTCATCATTGTGGGGAAAAATTATCCTCACATTAACACCCATACAACACCTATATACCTATGGTTTATAATGATGGCAATTAGTGCTTCCCATCACCTAATTGTGTAAAAAGCCCAAACTAACCTAGATGCAATTTAAAACATGTCCTCAATATTAGCATATCATCCTAGATTATCCACTAGCTCATGGAGATAGAGGGTTCAAGGACTCTCACTTGATGGTTGGGGACTATAGTCCATCGAGAGATCAAATTTTGGGCTAACTGTATTAAGGACACCTCAAGGTCAACTAACACTAATTCAATGTATTAGTTGTTGGTACATCCACCTATCAAAATGTCACAATATTGGGTAGTAGATATTAGTAAGTAGGACACTATCCACCAACAAGAAACCTTGATATTTGTGATGAGCACCACTAGGCCAACTATTCACCTTAGAGGCACTGGGAGGTGGTTTTGTACCATGTGCATAGTCTGTATTATTACTAACCCACCAAAACCACTCATAGGCCCTAGGATTAAATGGTCTCTCTCTTTAGAGAATGTCCAAGTCCCCAAACAAAGCCATCCTTGTGGGGAAAAACTATCCTCACATTAACACCCATACAACATCTATATATCTATGGTTTATAATGATGGAAAATAGTGCTCCCCATCACCTATTTTTGCAAATAGCCCCAACTAACCTAGATTCCATGTCAAACATGTCCTTGATATTACCATATCATCCTACATTATGCATTAGCTCATGGAGATAGATGTTTAAAGGACTCTCACTTGATGGTTGGGGACTATAGTCCATCGAGAGGTTAAATTTCAGGCTAACTTTATTAAGGACACCTCAATGTCAACCAACACTGATGCAATGTATTAGTTGTTGGTACATTGCCTTATGAAAATGTCACAATATTGGGTAGTAGACATTAGTAAGTAGGACACTAGCCACCAACAAGAAACCTTGATATTGGCGATGAGCACCACTAGGCCAACTATTCACCTTGGAGGCACTGGGAAGTGGTTTTGTACCATGTGCATAGTCTATATTATTACTAATACACAAAAACCCCTTGTAGGCCCTAGGATGATAATGGTGTTTCTCCTTAGATGATGTCCAAGGCGCCAAAGAAAGCCATCCTTGTGGGGAAAATTATCGTCACATTAACACCCATACAACACATATATACCTATGGTTTATAATGATGGCAAACAGTGCTTCCCATCACCTAATTGTGCAAAAATCCCCAACTAACCTAGATGCCATGTCAAACATGTCCTCAATATTATCATATCATCCTACGTTATCCACTAGCTCATGGAGATAGAGGTTTCAAGGACTCTCACTTGATGGTTGGGGACTATAGTCCAACGAGAGGTCAAATTTTGAGCTAACTGTATTAAGGACACCTCAAGGTCAACCAACACTAATGCAATGTATTAGTTGTTGGTACATCGACATATCAAAATATCACAATATTTGGTAGCAGACATTAGTAAGTTGGACACTAGAAACCAAGAAGAAACCTTGATATTGATGGAGTAATGATGTGATGAGTGGATGTGGACCCGGGGATACCGCATGTCAATTGTGTGGCAATTGATTTTACTTGCTAACATCTCATTATGATGTGGCATCAATGTGGGTCTAGATGACATGGCATACTGATGTGGCAAGTTATGTGGCATGTTCACATGGAAATGGAAGGTTGAGTTGGCATCGAGGTGATATCTAGGTGGTAACCATATAGTGACGATGTGGTTGTTGGGCTTTTGGATGTTAATATATCAGCTAACTAGTATCAATGATACTCTTTAGCCTCTTCCGAGGGCTCGATGGCTTGATAGCCCGACCATTGGCCTTTCAAGATATTGGGTATTGAGACAATAGGGCTTCAATATACAAGCTTGTCTGTATGTTAGACCGAGTAAAACAGTTTTAAACTAATGTGATATTTCCCAAGTGGTTGATAGTGGGTATAATAAACAAATTAATTGACTAGGTAAGCTACTGTGGAAGTTGATAGGCCATTTTATAATGGTGACATGTGGGCAAAAGGCTTCCACGTGCTTGACAAGAAGCAAATAAATATGTATAAGAGAGAAGTTACAATATAAAAATAATACCAAAGGTCAAATAAAACACCTTTTATTAATCTATCCAAACTAATAATTTGTAAAGAAGATACTAGGATCCCATCTTATTGTTTATATCATTGCTAAAATGAACATGGCCTGATTATTCAATATCTCTTGTAATGGAACCAAAGTTACGTATCACATGAATAGTTATAGGTCAGAATTCCCATAAATGATATTGATTACTATGTCACATATTGAAATATTTAATTTCACAAATAGTTTCATTATCTGTAATGGATCAAATAACTATGACTTTCGGCAACACTTTTGATGGATTTTACTCATTGTTAACTAGATTTATTATTTCTTTCTGGCTCAAGTTGAAAAGCGGAAATACAAAATATTTAATAAATGAGAGTAATATTATTTAAAGGGTGTTACCAAGCATATTGTTTGAGGTTTTATATGAGACAAGTATATACTGCTAGAAAAATAGAGATAGGGAATAATTAATAAATTCTTAAATTCCTTATTTGAAATAAAGAAAAAACTCTATTTTAGTTTTTTTAATAATTACTAAATTCTTTATTTTAACTAATTCCTTATTTGAAATAAGCAAAAATATCTACTTTTTTTCTTCTACTAATTACTAAATTCCTTATTTGACATAAATAAGAAAATAGAAAATTATATTTTTCACTACATGCATTCATATCAAACTTTTACTTACAATTCCATTCCAAATACCATTTTTTCCAAAAATCGAAAGTATACATGATTTTTTAAAATTTTAGATTTTTCATTGATATCATTTTACAAATTCACAAGTAGGATATCTACATGAATGATTTTTTCATTAAATACATGCACGATTTTGTGAGTAAATATGGGTTGTTGAAGTAAGTGAAAGTAGTTAGTAAGATTAAAGTCGCTCATAGTAAACTAAGTGTTGACCCCTCCCCATCATCTGATACCTGATCTAATCTCATCAGTCAGTATAAATATGGTAGTTCTGATCCCAGGATTCATCCCACCATAACTGAGCTATTAAAATTACTTCCATGCACGATTTTGTCTAATTTTCACAAGAACAAATCTTCAAATTTACAAGTAGCACAAGTTTTTGGTTCATATTTTTCTCTTTTGGAAGCGAGAGTTCATGCAAAATACAAGTTTTTTCCTAATTTTGATTGTAATTTTGATTATCTTTGTGCACTTTTCTAAACATTTTCTGCCATGTCTTTTTAATATACTCTCTTTTTCTATTAATGAAAAATACTTTTACATAGAATTTGTCCATCTTGGGCTGTAAGTATTTGAAATTTTCTTAGTTGATATAGGTTGGTTTGATCACTTTGTTGATACATTAATTATCTAATTAGACTATGTTTAATTCTCAAACAATAAAATTCATACACACATAAAAAATTTGTGATTGGTTCAAGTCTGTTGTCAAATTATCACTTGGCTATAGGCTTGTAAGTACATTGTACTGGGGTCTTTCCTCAAATTTCATCATATGCTGTAAGGCTTCTGCTCCACCTTTTTCATTCACAAACACCTGTGAAATCCCCCACTCAACATATTTGAGTGGTAATCATTTCCTCCACATACATTCGTCCTATCTATAGATGAAGTCCTCCCTGATTGATTTCTATTTCCAATAGGTATCTTAAGCTCTTTTAGGTATTTTATTTTCCTATCATGGTTTAATTGATCAAGTTATCAGAGCAATATTACACTAGAGAACATCTGATATAGTCGTTTTTACAATGACTGGCATTTTATAGACGTGATGTCATCATTTTGGTTGATAAATTCTCTTGTTTTTGGTATATATATCATCAATTTGAGTAGTACATTTGATAATTTCATTGAAAATTCATTTCACATTGGTTGGTTAGTTGCAAATTCGTTTGCCTACAATATGTTTTTTTTTTAGGAATGGACTGAAGTTGTTTGAATTTAGTTTTTGTTTGACATATACTGATATAGATCATCAGTTCGTGTAGTGTTTTTTTATAGTTGCATTGGAAATGCATGATTTTCTCATTAGTCATCTTGTAAAAAGTTTGTGTCCCTAAAAAGTAACATTGTTCCACTTTGGAATCTAAATTGAGTCTCATTTATCAAATAATTTCACATTATTGTACATGAAATCATATAGTCTAATGTGGCATAGTTCTTCTGTAACCAAAAATTGATAAAAAACTGCAAATGTTTATAGATTTATTTCTTATTATTTTTCCTGCATGAGTAAATGGTTGAAAGTAGACCCTATTTTTCTCACAATTGATAGATCTGACAAGGATGCAAGTGCTCGTAGAGGCTTCGTATGTATCATGAAGAATCTGGAAGTTTTAGAATATTGTTGATCTACTAGGGGGCTCTAGTATGTATTGTTTGAAAATCTAACTAGGAATTCCTCCATTCACAATGACTATTTCTTTGAATCTTTCAAATTATCACCACAATAACCTCATAATAGAGTTTCAAACAAAATTTTTCATAGGATATGCGCGACAAATGACTATGATACACTGATGCAGGATAGGGAAAATGCACTTACAAACACTGGTGGGGGGCATTTTTTGTTTGGATCAATGGAAAGATATTGACAAGGTGTACAAGGTAGGTGTATTCAAGGCATGCCCCCATATTTTTGGTTTAATTCAATGATGAATAATTATTGTAGCTATAAAAATTCAAAATTTCAAGGGAATTATTTTGCAAAGTTACAAAAGAGAGAGAGATGGCATGAGAATGATGATAATCCCTCATATTTGGCATGAATACCAACCCACAATACTAAAAAATATATCCAAAACCAAACACCAACAATGTTTTCCCTCATTGAAAGCTTCTCTAGGTATCTCACCTAACATTCAAACAATGACAGACCTCTTCAACTTAGGAAAACATAACGCAAGGTAATGATCTCCATTGAATCCATCCCCTCTAGTTCCATAGTGTTGGAATAAAGAATTTTAGCTACTGGTTTCTCCTCGGGAATCACTTAAATTCATATACCTCGGCTCATTACAGTGATGAATCAAACAAATGGATAATGTGATTTCAAAGATACCTTAGCTCATTTGCAGTGACCATTGATTTAAACAAGTGGGTAATGATATTTCATGTTACTTAAGCTACATCTCTCTCTTCAAAGTTTAAACATAATGCTTTCCTTCCATTTCTACCACAACACCTCCAGCTTGGCACAAACTCACACATCTTTCAATATCAATGGCTTCTTCGGTTGGTTATATGGAATGGTAGCTATGGAGACATGTGTTCTTTCTACATGAGGAAGAATGTAAGATTGACAGGGAAAGAAACTCTCAAAGAAAAAGTATATGTTATGCCTCCCATGCATGAGAATCATGTGTCTTCTATATAGTATTTTGAGTTTGTACTTGGAACATATGATCAAAACGGTAGTTGAAAGAGACTTTAATATAGCATGGTCAAAAGATAGAACCTCTGCAAGGGATACAGGGCAGCAATGATATATTGGGTTATGAGAGGAAGCCCACCCTTTGATAAGAAAACACATGTGATGTTTTCATATGGGGTTTCTAGATAACTCATGCTAGATTTGTAGGTAACTCCCTTCTACTAGCTCCATGCAGAGGACACTCTTTTCCTTATAGAGAGACTTATCCTAGACCAAGTGCATCTCTTTTACCCAACTTTCTATCTAGAGCCTAAGATGGTAGGATAGCTTCCATTTTTCCTTTAGAGAAATACCCTTTGAATCCTCAACGGTATAGGTCATACCACTCTAAATGATTGGAGAAGTCTGATTAACATTTCTAAAAGTGATGATGCAATGGAAATGATGGCATATTTAGTCTCTTTTTTCTGTTGAATATCTGGGGCTCAGGTACTTTCGTGGTGTTATGGCAGTGTGCTATGTAGATTCCTCAATTACCCTAAGTGACTTTCTTATCTTGTCAACCACTTAAATTTATCACCACACAAGTAGATATTCGTAATTGCATTCAATTATTCAATGTAGTGGCATTTATTCGCACATCGTATAAGCATAATACAGGAAAATCATACATAAAATATCCAAACTCATAGACAGAAGAGATAGAAATTCCAAAACAACTCCTTTTATTAATACCTACCCAGTCTTTAAAGACTTTGTGCACCTTGCGCACATAGTTATAGGGGTCTGCACACTCAGTTATGGACTTCTACCCTAGGCCTCTACGCACTCAGCTGCAGAGCCTCTACCTATGCTACAACCCAAGACTTAGACTTCTTGCTCTAAAGATATGACCCTCTTACATGTTCTCCTTTTCTAACTACTTAGAGCTTATCTCTTTTTATACAATCCCATGGTTTGCAGACCATGGATAGATATCTTACAACCGACTTTAATTTACAAAACTAAGGGCGAAATACCCTTTGTGACACATAATACCTTTGCGCTTCGCAACCACAAAATGCGGAGTCTTTACAATAATATTACAAAAAATGGACTTAAACATGGGCTTTTAGCCCCAAAATGGCCCTTGGGGGACCCCTCTCCCAACAACCCACCAACACAAACATCGTGACTCACCCTCGAGTCACTCGGTATGCGCGGAGGTCTTTGCGCAAAGCCCGTCCAGCTCGACCCTAATGACCACAACTTTGGTTGTGCACTAAGTTGCTACCTACTTCACATCTTCGATTGCCTTCTCGGTTACTAACCCTGCACTGTCAGCCTGAAGCTATTATTGCATCACTGCATAGTCGCAAGCTTGCCTTCAATGTTTCCTATGACTGCATAACCTTCCCATAGCCAGGGCTTTAGTTGCGCCTTCAGGACTGCTTTCTTATGCAGCGCTGCATCCACCTGTTCCTTTAGCTGCTTAGCTTCCTATAGCTTGTCTAACCTTTGTATCAGCGTGATGGATTGCATTATGCCCTTAACTTCATCATAGTGTTGTTGGAGTTCACGCAATTTTGTTTCTTGCCTATAAATATTTGGGTCCTCCTGCAAGCTAGTGAGGACCTCAAACAATTGTTTGAACAACTATGTACAATTTTCTATTGCACTCTCCACTACCGCAACTGCTTCTATTACAGTGGTCGCCCACTATTCCTTTACCTTTGGTGGTGCTTAAGGTTGAGCCCTCAACTGGAGCTTTGTAATGTACCGGTTCAGCTCCAACTAAACCCACACCATCTCTGTCCGATTGTTGCACACCCCTGTGGCCAATTTGCGGATGCAGGCCTCGAGTGGCCCCTCCTCTAGAATGGCCAATTGTGGGACCATTCTAAATGCCTCCTCCATGACCTGTATGATCTTCTTCTTCTGTCTAGTTGCCTCGGCCTTAGTGGCGATTGCAGTGTTCCTTTGCAAGACCATCTGCTCATTTTCTATCTTTTTTCCATTGATCACCTAAACAACGTGGTGCTCATGTGCCCTCAGCTCTGTAATGACTCCATCCTGCAAGAGGTGGAGCACTTTGCATGGAAGCGTTGCCAGGTTCAATCCCACTCCCTTCAAGGCGCTCCCAGTGGTCTTGTTAGCCTCATTTTTTATTTTTAGTGCTCCATCCGACAACACTAGCACAATGCAAGCCTTCGTGCCCAGCATATCAGCAGCCTCTAATGTATTGATAGCCAAGCTCATGCATAGCGTACTATATGGTGATGCACGGGTCGCCAACTCCTACAACTCGGTCTCGATGGCCTCTAGGAGGACCTACTACTACGTCTCAAATTGCTTGAGGGCTTCTGCAGTGACATCTCTAATTGTGTCACCAATGTCATATAAGTCACCCTCTATTAATGTGATGGGGTCCAATGAGGTCTTGGTTGCATTGGATTTATTTCTATACCCTCCATTTTCCAGCTCTCTCGGGCGCTTAGATATTTTTAGTAGGACAGATTCTTGCTTTTATAGGGCGGCCTTTGAAATCCCACTTTGTACTGCCACTTATGAACTAAGAAGTCCCATTGATGTAATTTTTGTCATTTGTTGGACATTAAGTAACCTATCTTACCTTCCCAAGGACTCCCTTTCCTCTTCCTCTCTTGGATTCAGCTCCTATGTTGCTTCTCAAGCAATTATTTTGGTGCTTATTATGGTTTTATAATAGTTAAGCATAACATTCAACATTGAAAAAAGGACAAACCCCTTCCACTTAGCAAAACACAACACAAGGTCTTGATCTCCATTGAATCAATTCCCTCTAGTTCCAAAGTGTTGGCATAAATAATTTTAGCTATTGAATACTCTTTGGGTATCCCTAAAATTTGTACACCTTGGGTCATTGTAGTGATGAATGTGACAAGTGTATAATGTGATTTCAAGGACACCTTATCTAATTTGTAGTGCACATTGGTTTAAAATAGTGGGCATTGAGATTTCATGTTTCTTACTAGACAACTCTCTCTTCAAATTTTAAAAAAAATCCTTCCTTCCACTTATGCCACACCACCTCTAGCTTAGCACAAAATCACACATATTTCGAAATCACTAGCTTCTTACATTGGTTTTATGGAATTCCAGCTATGGAGGCATGCATGTGTTCTTTCAGCATTAGGAAGAATGTAAGAATGACAGGGAAAGAAACTCTCCAAGAAAAAGTATAACTTATGTCTCCCATGCATGAGGATCATGTGTCTTCCATATATTATTTTGAGTTTTTACTTGGAACATATGATGAACAGGGTAGGTGAAAGAGCCTTTAATATAGCGTGGTCAAAAGACAGAACCTTTGCAAGGGATACAGGGCAACAATGATATATTGGGTTATGAGAGGAAGCCCATCCTTTGATAAGAAAACATATGTGATGTTTTTGTATGGGGTTTCTAGATAACTCATGCTAGATTTTTAGGTAACTCCCTTCTACCAACTCCATGCATAAGACCCTCTTTTCCTTATAGAGAGACTTATCCCAGACCAAATCCATCTCTTTTACCCAGATTTCTGTCCAGAGCCTGACATGGTAGGATAGCTTCTATTTTGGCTTTAGAGGAATACCCTTTCTTTAACAATGGGAATTCAATGCATTGAGGATTCCCTTTTACTTGTCTCCAAATCTTTGTATTTCTTCTTCTTAGCATTGTGATAGTCATGCTTAGATATTTTTGAGTAGGATTGGTTCTTGCTTTTATAGGGGTAGCCTTTGAAATCCCACTTTGTACTGCCACCTATGAATTTAGAGTACATTCCTAAGTATGAACTGCTTAACCTTCATGATAAGGCCTCAGAAAAGAATGAAGCCACACGATGAACTGAACTCCCATATGGTGAGAAAGCTCATAAATATAGGGTGTGATATTGCTTGTTGTTTGCCTCTTCATGATTATCTTCTGAAACAGCCTCTGCACACTGTAGAAGAAGATCTAGAAGATGCAATCCTTCTTCTTCAGAACAAAAATTTGTAGTTGGAATATTAATGTTCTTGAAGCTTCCTTCCCTATTACGTCTGATTCATTGAATCTCTCATCCTCCCTTCTTACCATAGTTTCTTTCATTTTGCTTATATATATATATATATATATATAAATCACCTAATCTATAAGTATATTTTGGTTGAATGTTTATATAATATCATATGGAATGTAAATAAAATTTGAATGTAACATTTTGCAAATCATATTCATTAGCAAACATTATCCATCAGTTAAGTATCATTGAATGTTGTAGCAAGCTGGATGTTTACCATTCAATTAAATTTGCATAGGTGACATATACCCCTAACTCACTTTTTGATTGGGTAATACAAACAGTTTTTTATACATCGATCGAAAAACCAAGAGTTGACCCACCACTTATTAAGTGAACATCCAGAGTAAAACGTTGAATCCTCAATGGTATAGGTCATACCACTCTAAATGATTGGAGAAGTCCGATTAACATTTCTAAAAGTGAGGATGCAATGGAAATGATGGCATATTTAGTCTCTTTTTTCTGTTGAATATCTGGGGCTCAGGTACTTTCGCGTTGTTATGGCAGTGTGCTACATAGATTCCTCAATTACCCTAAGTGACTTTCTTATCTTGTCAACCACTTAAATTTATCACCGCACAAGTAGATATTCGTAATTGCATTCAATTATTCAATGTAGTGGCATTTATTCGCACATCGTATAAGCATAATACAGGAAAATCATACAAAAAATACCCAAACACATAGATAGAAGAGATAGAAATTCCAAAATAACTCCTTTTATTAATATCTACCCAGTGTTTACAGACTTTGTGCACCCTGCGCACATAGTTATAGGGGTCTGCGCACTCAGCTGTGGACTTCTACCCTAGGCCTCTACGCACTCAGTTGCAGAGCCTCTACCTATGCTACAACCCAAGACTTAGACTTCTTGCTCTAAGGATATGACCCTCTTACATGTTCTCCTTTTCTAACTACTTAGATCTTAGCTCTTTTTATATAATCCCATGGTCCGCAGACCATGGGTAGATCTCTTACAGCCAACTTTAATTTACAAAACTAAGGGTGAAATACCCTTTGTGACACATAATACCTTCACGCTTCACAACCACAAAATGCAGAGTCTTTACAATAATATTACAAAAAATTGACTTAAACATGGGCTTTTAGCCCCAAAACAGCCCTTGGGGGATCCCTCTCCCAACAACCCACCAACACAAACATCGTGACTCACCCTGGAGTCACTTGGTATGCGTGGAGGTCTTTGCGTGAAGCCTGTCTAGCTTAACCCTAATGACCACAACTTCAGTTGTGCACTAAGTTGCTACCTGCTTCACATATTGGATTGTCTTCTCGGTTACTGCCCCTGCACTGTCAGCCTGAAGCTATTATTGCATCACTATAGAGTCGCAAGCTTACCTTCAAATGTTTCCTATGACTGCATAAGCTTCCCATAGCCAGGGCTTTAGTTGCGCCTTCAGGACTGCTTCCTTATGCAGTGTTGCGTCCACCTGCTTCTTTAGCTGCTTAGCTTCCTGTAGCTTGTCTAACCTCTGTGTTAGTGTGATGGATTGCATTATGCCCTTAACTTCATCATAGTTTTGTTGGAGTTCACGCACTTTTGTTTCTTGCCTCTAAATGTTTGGGTCCTCTTGCAAGCTAGTGAGGATCTCAAACAATTGTTTGAACAACTATGTACATTTTTTTGTTGCACTCTCCACTACCACAACTGCTTCTATGACAGTGGCTGCCCACTATTCCTTTACCTCTGGTGGTGTTGACGGCTGAGTCCTCAACTAGAGCTCTGTAATGTACAGGTTCAGCTCCAACTAAACCCACACCATCTCTGTCCGATTGTTGCACACCCCTATGGCCAATTTGCAGATGGAGACCTCGAATGGCCCCTCCTCTAGAATGGCCAATTCTGGGACCATTCTAAATCCCTCCTACATGACCTGTATGATCTTCTTGTTTTGTCCGGTTTCCTCGGCCTTAGTGGCGATTGCAGTGTTCCTTTGCAAGGCCATCTGCTCATTTTTTATCTTTTTTCCATTGATCACCTAAACATCATGGTGGTCATGCGCCCTCAGCTCTGTAATGACTCCATCCTGCAAGAGGTGGAGCACTTTGCATGGAAACATTGCTAGGTTCAATCCCACTCCCTTCAAGGTGCTGATAGTGGTCTTGTTAGCCTCATTTTCTGTTTTTAGTGCTCCATCTGACAACACTAGCACACTGTAAGCCTTTGTGCACAGCATATCAGCAGCCTCTGATGTACCGATAGCCAAGCTCATGCATAGCGTACTAGATGGCGATGCACGGGTCTCCAACTCCTGCAACTCGGTCTCCATGGCCTTTAGGAGGACCTACTACTACGTCTCAAATTGCTAGAGGGCTTCTGCGGTGACATTTCTAACTGTGTCACCAATGTCATATAAGTCACCCTCTATCAATGTGATGGAGTCTAATGAGGTCTTGGTTGCGTTGGATTTATTTCTATATCCTCCCTTTTCCAGCTCTCTTAGGCTCTTAATGCAGTCGGATGTCTCCTGAGGGTTCGCACCATGCTGCTCTATGTCCTCCTTTTATGTTTCGGATGAAGGTGACCACACACCTTTGTCAGAGCCCTGCTCTACACCACCTGTCTATTTTCATGCCTCCTTTCCTATCTATTCTACCTGGGCCTTCTTAGTGGCCTCCTTCTTTCTCTTTTTGACCAGTTACACCATCTTTAGCTTGGACTCTTCCTTCTTCTTTTGTGCAGCGGACTTGCTTCCACCCACCACCAAGTCCATTGAGGTGTGCCACACGGTCGACCATTTATCCAACACCGCATCGATGGCATCAACTATGGCTAGGTACGAGAGATCATACAACTTCTGTGTAGGGTCCATCCATGCCCTAATTGAAATCTGATGGAAATCAACTTTAAACTCAGCATATATCTCTAGGATAGCATATACCGTGGGCGAAAATCACGGCTTGTGATTGATATCCATCCTGGTATTCATTTCCATCAATATCTAGAGGATCTTTTTGTCTCGAATGTGTTTCATGTCCTTGGTTGCCCACAACGAAGCATACATCATTGCTTCAGGAAGGTCTAGCACGACTGAGGAAAATTGGCTCTCCACTAGTAGCTCCCATGCTACAAGCACAATTGACAACAAGATCCACGCATAGTGGAATGTCTTGCTTTTCTCTTGTGCTTCGTGGTAGTTCAATAGGTACTCTCTGCAAAGGTAGTGTGACCAGTTAAACTTGTCTCCTTCCATGCATTATTGTGTGAGTGTGATGACAGGTGCTGGTACCTCATTAGCTCAACACTTCCCCATCACCTTCCCTACAAGGATATGCATTGCCACGTTCATATCAGGGTCACAGATGTTGTAGATAGCATACTTGCATGGCTTCTTTACCCATTTGAACTTCTCTTTCATTGATTCTGCGAGCACCAACTCGCTACCCTTACCGCCAAAGATCATAGCGGGTTTTTGCCTGTATACGACAGGCGTGTTATGCGATGAATGAACATATTAGTGATGGGTATCGGCTCCTCCAACCACAGACACCCATCATGTACCAAGTAGAGTAGCTGCTTGATAACCAAAACTATCACACGGGTGTGGTGATAGTACGAAACCTAGAGCAGCTTGAGTAATCTTTCCTTTTCTACTCATCTGAGCCACTAACACAGCTCTAGTGAAGTCATCCCCGTATTCATGTCTATGACACAATGCATCAATTGTGCAGTTGCTAGGTGCGAGAACTTCTCATGGTCTGCTAAGTCCTAGTCTTTGAGCTTCAAAATCGGCACCTGTGCCGAATGCGGACCATGAAAAATGATTTCATCTGGTAGCAAAGGGGTTTGTAGGGGAGTCTTACTTTCATCAATTCCTTTGTGACCTTGGACTTAGTCTTGTGTGGAGGGACATACTCTGTCAATTGCATAATAAGGTCCGCACCTTCGGCTTCAAAATCCTCTATTTCCATTCCCACGTTGTCATCATCCATGGGGATGTCTTTGATATCCTCCTCTTTTGCTCATATGTTTATAGCCTTTCCTTTCTCCTGGGAAGTGGGCTTTGGTGGGTTTTGGCTTGGTGATGCGCACACTGGTATGGAAGGTTGCTTGGTCTTCTTGTCTTCCATGGTCTCCTTGGTTGGGGTTGGCTTCAATCTCATCATTTTGGGAGATTTAGGGACCTCCGGCAATATTTCGGCTACTTCCAGGGCAGCTACTTCGGTCTTTCTCTCCATTTCTTCTGTTGGATCTTCCACTACTTGTTGCGTATTGGTAACTTCTAGGGGCGCATACATGATCTTCCATAAGAATTCCTGTTTGTCCACTGACAAAGTCGCAAATACCCCAGAAACTATCAGAAGCTCGTATTCATAGGCATTAGAGAGCTCAACCACTGAATACTAAAAATGACAAGTGTTTTTTGTTGGGCAGCCACTTGTAATCTATAGGGCAATTAAAATTCAAATCCGACCATTCCCCCCATAATCAGGTCATTAATTCCAGATTGGCGTAAACTTTTCAAGGATCTAAACCATAAATTTCGCCTTAATGTCAGCTTCCCACTCCATGGGGCCTCACTTCTATCATCTTTTCATGAAAGTGACTTTAATGGTCACTTTCTGACTGACCTGCGCGATTTCTGCATGGGTAGTGCAGCTCCCTCTGCGTTCTTGTAGACCCAGTGATATGTCCTTGCTTTACACCGTCTTCCCATCGCGCAACTCCCCCACCTGGATAGTGTAGTTTATAGTCCCGCCCCTCCTTTTAGTTACTTCGAGCCCTAAGACTATGCCACTTTCATTTAGTCACATGGTCGAGCCACCGATGTATGGCTTCAAGCGATTGCCATTCACCTTTCCTAGGAAGGGTTCTCCATTTAACTTGACCAGCTATACCGCTCCTCCATCGGTAATCTCCTTAATAACATAAGGCCCTAAACAATGCATCTTAAATTTTCTAGTAAGTTTATCAAACATACTATCATACATACTATCATACAACAAAACCATATCATTTACCTTAAATGTGAGTCGCTTGATCTATTGATGATGCCATGCCTTTTCGCGTTGCTTTTGGACCTGCTCGTGAAATCCAACCAAAAATCTTTCTTCTTCGAGCTCATCCAGCTATGCAAGCCTCTCTGCCGGGGCTCTGCAATCCATCATACCTATGAGAGCTACTATGTGCAGACAGGCATGATGTATTCCATAGGAATTACAACTTCCACACCATGGACAAGCCTTAAAGGGGTTTGTCCCGTCATCTTCTTAGATGTCATTCGATAAGCCCACAATACTGTAGGTATGCGTAGGTCCCAATCACTTCGTTGAGCATTGCAAACCTTGGTCAGTGTGTTTTCAAGCACTTTGTTGAATACCTCCACTGTCCTGTTGGGCTATGGGTGAAAAGGTGTGCTCTTCTAGTGATATACCTGAAATTCCTCCATTAGTGCATTAATCATCTCATTCAGGTAGTGTGTACCACGATCACTCATTAAGATTCTTGGACATCCCAATCTCATCAGTACATGCTCAAATTTGAACTTCGTGGCCATTGCACCTGTGCAATCGCTCATCGGTTGCTCTTCTACTCAACGAGTCAAATAATCCATTACGGTGACAATGTACCTTGCTCCTATCTTCCCTTATGGCTAAATGGGTCCTACAAAATCTATTTCCCACTTCTCGAAGGGCTGCAACTTCATTTGTGGATTCAAAGGCATTTCATCCCTCCATGATGGCCTACCCATTATTTTACAGGCATCACATGCCTTGCAATATACTTTTGAATCTTGATGAAGGGTTGGCCACCACAACCCTACGTGCAAAATCTTCTGCGCGGTTGCTCTCCCTGCATAATGTCCTCTCATGGTGCCCCCATGAGTGTTTGCGAGGATGCTTCTTCTTTCGCACTCAGGTACATATCGTTGAAATTTCTCGTCAGTACCCATTTTGTACAGATGCCCAATAATGACAGAGAAATCTTCCGCGCCCACTACTAATTCCTTCTTTTGCTAGACAGTGTATCCTTCTTGTGTCGTTTCTCTAGTTGGGAAGTGTATTATATCCTCAAAATGACCATCTGTGACACACACTACAAATAGTTTTGCGTCAGGCAATATTTCTTCCAAGTTCGTAGGTTCCTCCCCTGTTTTGATGCGCGACAGGTGGTCTCGTCCCACGTTCAATCATCCTGGCTTCACAACAACTTCAAAATCATACTCTTGGAACAATAAGAATCATCAGCAGATTCATCCCCCCAACACAAGCTTATTGACAAGATACGTCAGCGAGGATTGATCCATATACATCTTAAAATGTCCTCCTAGCAATTAGTGCGGGTACTTCTAGAGTGCATACACCATAGCTAGACCCTCGTGTTCAGTGGTAGAATAGTTCTTTTTTTTTGGATAATCTACGGCTTGCAAAAACGATAGGGTGGTCCAAGCCTTCTCTACCATCCTGCGTTAGTACTGCTCCTAGCGCTATACATGGTGCGTCGACATGTACATGGAACTCGCTCTTCCAATCTTCGAAGACTAGAGTCGACGTGGTAACCATATTTTCTTTCAATATATCCAAGCTCTTCTTATAGTCATTGTTCCATCAAAACATGACATCCTTCTTTAACAATTTTTCCATAGGCATGATGATCTGGGCATAAATTTTGATAAACTTTCTATAATATCCCATATGTCCCAAAGTAGCACGCAGCTGTTTCACACTCCTCGACACTTCCAAGTTGAGTATCACTGTGATCTTCGCGAGGTCTACCATCAGTCCTTGTCTGAAAACCACATGCCCCAATAGGTTCCTAAAAGGAATGCAAAACATACACATCTTGATATTGAGCGCGATTTGGTATCTTCGATAAGTATCCAGCATAAGGTGCAAGCTTTCTACATGGTGCTTAACTAGCCCAAATACAGTCCAGTCATCAAAATATGCCTAAAGGAACTTATGAATAAATTCCTTGAATGCCGCAACAACCATGCACTGAATGATTGTAGACGTATTCTTCAATCCAAACCACATTACATTGTATTGATAACAACCCCACTCAGTTGTGAAGGTTGTCTTGCTCCTATCCTCTGGTATGATTTTGATTTGGTGGTACCTAGAGAACCCATTAGTGAAGGAATATGCTTCCTAGCCACCTACATTGTCTACAATTTCATTCGTGAATGGATTCAGGAAAGGATCATGTGCACACGCATCATTCAGGTTTATGAGATCCACACATATCCTTATCTCATCCTCCTGCTTCTTCTTTTTCACCACCATTGGGCTTACCCAATCAGATTCTTCGACAGGCTCAATGATCGTTGAAATTAGCATCTTGGCTAGTTCTAAGTGGACCTTCTCCTTGTATTTCGGATTGAGGCAGTAAGGCCTTTGCTTAACTGGCTTCACGTCAGGCTTTAACGTGATGTTCATCATTCCTAGGTCCATGATTATTCCTTTCAAATCCGTATACTTGGTAGGGAATAAGTGCTAAAATTCTTGGAGGAATTCAGCGACCTTATCCACTGTTGTGTCATCCCATTAGTCCCTGATCTTCATGAATTTGGGTTCTACCTCTATACCAATGTTCACTTGTTTCGTTTTTAATGGTATGGTTATGTGATGGTTTTAGGGAGCCAAAACTAGGTTCAGCATCAGCTAGCCAAAAACATCCCTACAGTACTGGCCCTTTCGACATTAACCCACATAGGGTAGACTAAAGTCTCACCTGAAGCGGTATGGGGGGTGCTAAAATCAAGTTTCCACACTCTTGAGATGATTGTGATGTCTATTTATTCCAACTATACTTGCCATCATGTAGGTTGCTTCGATCTCTGTTCTAGCCTTTAGTACCTTCTCGATGCATTACAATCGACTGTCGTGTAGCCCTATCTAGGGTTTGAAGTCCTTTCACTATGCTACGTCAGTGAACTGCGCTAATTCCCAAACTAGGTTAAGTATCTTACTTAGCTTATTGACATATCTTAATTATCTTCACGTAAAAAAATGTTCTTACTTGTGTTAACTTAACCGATACAATTATATACATTCGCGCATCATATAAGAATTAGAAGTGAAAATCATACCTAATATAACCGATAGATAAACAGGAAATAAAGACGCATAAATGATAGAAACTTCTCTTTATTAATACTTCTAGATTATTACAAACTCAACTTGCCCTGCGCACTCAGCTGCAGGGGTCCGTGCACTGAGCTGGGAACTTCTAGGCCTCTGCACACTCAGCTACAGAGCCTCTACCTATGCTATGACCCAAAACTTAGACTTACACTTCAGAACTATCTCGCATACATGTGCATTATTTTTTCTTAGATGTATTTGACTACTTAGAGCTTCAATCTATTTATACAATTCCATTTTCCATGGACCATGGGTAGATCTTCTATAGCCAACATTACATTGTCAAAATAAGGGTGGACAACCCTATGACTCTTTAACAACTATGCTCTCCGTGCCCATAAAATGCGAAGTCTTTACATTGGAATTACAACATTGGACCAAAATCTGGGCTCTAAGTCCCAAAACTACCCTTCGTGACTCACCCTCAAGTCACTCTGCAGGTGTGAAGATCTTAGTGTGAAGACCTCCTAGCTCTGTTTGGATTCCTGCAAGTTCCGCATCACACTAAGTCGCTGCATGTTGGACTTCCTCCACACATTGTTCGGTGACTGTTTTTGTTGAACTACTGCCCTAAATCCTCTCCTAAGTTGTGCGAGCTTTGCTTTAATGGAGACTGTAATTGTATATGCCTCATCGATCCATGGTTGTAGGTGTTCTTTTAAGACTACTTCCTTATGCCAAGCGGCATTCACTTGTTCCTTGAGTGCCTTTGCTTGCTACATCCTTGCAAGCCTTTGTGTAAGGGAAACCATCTGTGCAGTCCCTTTTACCTCATCATATTTCTATTGTAGCTCACATGCCTCTTTCTCTAGGTGCTCTATGTTTAGGTCCTCCTACAGGGTGGTTAGGACCTCGAATTAATATTCAAACAAATTCATGTAGTCTTTCACTGCATTGTCAATCGCCACCATTATTGTTGTGATCACGGTGGTATGTTGTTCTCTGACCTCCAGTAGTGTTGAAGTCTGAGCCTTCAACTCTAGTTCTACGATATTTAGTTTCAACTCTAGCTGAACCTTGGCCATCTCTTATCTTGCATTGCACACCCTTGAGGCTAACTTACAAATGTGCACCTCCACTTGTTCCCTTGCTTGAATGGCCAAATCCTGGACCATTTGGCAGGCTTCCTCCACAACCTGCATTATCTACCTGTTTTGCTCCATTGCATTGTTGCGGTGTAGGCTCAACTTCTCAATGTTGATGCGCTACTTGCTCATTACTTGTATAGCGCGACTCTCCCTAGCTTGTAGTTCTGGAGTGACTCCATCATTCGAAACATAGAGCATCTCCCAAGGGAGCACGACCATATTTAATCCGACCCCATCCAAACTGTTGACCATGGCCCTACCAGCCTCCTTCTCTATAGTAAGTGCCCCATCTAGTAACAGTATCATGTTGGTCACCCTAGCGTGCAACATTTCCTCGGTAGCTAAAGTGCCAATTGGAAGGTTGGTGGACACAATGCTAACTTGTGGAGTTTGAACCTACAACTCATGTATTTCTATCTAGAGAGCCCCCAATACCAACTGTTTTTGTTCCTCAAACTTCTATAGCGCCTCTGCGGTGACATCCCTCACCATTTCATTGATATGTAAATCCCCTTGAGTGAGGGTGATTGGGTTGAACGCCATCTTTGAGGCCTTTTTTTTCTTTCGTGACCCGACCTACTCTCATGGTCGCGGATGTTTGAGTTCGGTGGACATTGTCTGCGGGTCCACGCCACCTTGTTCTATGCTTGTCTCTGACTCAAGCGAAGGTGACTTATGTTCTTCGCACTCTTCTTTGCTGGTTTTTTGTTGTTGTTCTGCCAACGTCGTAGCATTACACACTGCCTAGGCCTTAGCCATTGCTTGTTCTTTCTTGTGCTTTTCTACCAATTGCGCCATCCGAAGTTTTGTCTCTTCCTTCTTGCGTTGCACAGTGGACTTCAATGTTTCCACCATGGAGCTAGCTAGAGCACACCACTTCAATGGTGAAGACTCAAGGACTACGAATATCACATCATCAGTCGCCAAATACAGTAAATCATGCCATGTCTTTATAGGGTCCTTCCATGCCCTGATGAAGACATGGTGGAAATTTGCTTTGAACTCTGCAAAGCTATGCAAACTGTTGTAGACTATGGGCCATTAGCATGTCTTGCGATTGATCCCCATCCAGATATTCATCTGCATGAGCACCCAAAATATCTTTCTCTCTCTGATCCATTGCACGTCCCTAGTTTCCCAGAGCAAAGCATACTTCGCTGCCTCTGGAAGGTCTTGCGTGATCGAAGGGAACTGGCTATCTTCCAGAAAATCACATGCCAATAGTACTATCGACAATAGGAGCCATGCATAATGAAATGCTTTTCCCTGCTCCTATGCCTCGCAACAATTCACAAGGAACTCACCGCATAGGTATTTCTTCTAGTTGAACCGGACTCCCTCTATGCATTGCGCGGTCAGTGCAACCACTAGCGTAGGCACCTCATCCATGCAGCATTTGCACATTACCTTTCTTGCCAATATATGTGTCACAACCATGACTACAAGGTTGTTGATGTTGGAGATGGCATACCCTCTCTTCTTCTTCTCTAGCTTAAATTTTTTCTTCATTACCTCTGTGAGGGCCAACCTGCCACCTTTTCCCTCTAAGATGTTTGATGGGTCCTCTCCTGAGAAAGGTAGCCATGTAATATGGTGAAAAAGATGGTTTGTGATGGGGATGGGCTCCTCCAGCGACAAGCACCCATCATGCACCAAGAAGAGCAGTTGCCTGATGACAAAAATTGTCACTACAACATAGTGGTAATGTGGCACCCAGAGCAGGTTTAGCAACCCTACTTTTTCCACACCATTGAGCCATTTCTGCGGCTCTAATTGGATTTTTCTAGCAGTCTCATCAATGATCTGGTGCATTAGCTTCATAGTCACTAAATGTGGGAACTTCTCATGGTCAGCGAAGTCCCAATCTTCAAATTTCAACATAAGAGCCCACCCCATGTGCGGTCCCACAAAATTAATATCGTCACGGAGAAGAGGGGTTTGTAGGGAGCTCTTGCTCTCATCTATATCCTTTAGGACCTTGGATTTACCCTTTCATAGAGGAACATATTTCGGTAGTCTAGTGATAGGGTCTGCACCCTAGGCTTCAACTTCCATCTCTAGATTCTCATCCTCCACCAGGATTTCTTCAAACTCTTCCTCCTCATCGACCTCCAAATTAATGGTCTTCCCCTTTTCCTGCAATGTGAGATTTGTCCTTAGTGGATTTTTGGGCAAGACATGCACCAGGATCATGGACTACTTATCCTTCTTAGGTCTCAGTATGCACGGTGATTTAGGAACCTCAATGATTATTCCAGCACTCTTTGGGGCTTCTACTTCCGCAATTTCCTACGCGGATGCCTTGGATATCACTACTCCTATGTCCATGGCTTCTTCAGGTGCTGACATAGCGCTACTCCACAATTCCTTCAATGTCTCACATAGTTACTCAAACAACGAATTTGCTTTCAGAGCCTTGAATAAGTCTCAATTCGTGAATACTCGAGCATGCAACAGCTCAGTTCTCAAATTGCCAAGTGTTGTTTGTTGGATAGCCATTTGTAATTTGTAGCGCCTTTTGAATTTGAATTCGACCGTTCCCCCCACATTCGGTCCATTAATGCTAGATTGGTGGTAGATTTCCAAGAATCTAACCCATAAAGTCCGCCTTAAATGCCTACCACCCACTCCCTTTGGCCTCAGACCAATCATCAAATCATGAAAAGTGACTTTAATGGTCACTTTCTAGCAGACTTGTGTGCGAGTGTAGCTATCTTCGCGTTATCATGGGCCTTGTGACACTTCATGGCTGCACACAGTTCTGACATTGCGTAGTTCCTAAGAAGAGTAGTTTATAGTCCTGCACCTCCTTTCGGCTACCTTGAGCATTAAGACTATGCCACTTTCATATAGCCACATCGCTAGATTGCTAGTGTATGGCTTCAAGCGACTGCCATTCACCTTTCCTGTGAAGTGTTCTCCATTTAACTTGACTAACTCTACCGTGCCTCCATCGGTAATCTCCTTAATAATATACAACCCAAACAAGTGCATCATAAAATTTCTTGGGAATTTATCAA
This sequence comes from Pinus taeda, assembly GCA_000404065.3. Taxonomy (NCBI): domain Eukaryota; kingdom Viridiplantae; phylum Streptophyta; class Pinopsida; order Pinales; family Pinaceae; genus Pinus; species Pinus taeda. The sequence goes on from APFE030536967.1 coordinate 33,509, forward strand.
AGTTATTATCATACAACAACACCCCATCATTTACCTTGAATGTGTGCATCTTGATGTGTCAGTTGTGCCATGCCTTTTCACACTGCTTTTGGACTCCCTGGTAAAATCCAGCCAAAAAACGTTCTTCACGCTCATCCAATTGCACGAGCCACTCCTCCAAGTCTCCACGATCTGTCATACCTATGAGCACTACCATGTGTAGACTAGGCATAAAGTATTCCATAGGCATTATGACTTCCCTCAATAGACAAGCCTAAAAGGTGTTTGTCTTGTCAGTTTCTTGCATGTCGTCTAATAAGCCCATAACATTGTAGGTATGCGTACGTCCAAATCACTTTGTTGCACATTGCATACCTTGGTCAGCACGTTTTCAAGCACTTTGTTGAATGTCTCCACTATCCTGTTAGCTTGTGAGTGATAAGGTGTGCTCTTCTGGTGATACACCTGAAATTCTTCTATTAGTGTGTTGATCGTCTCGTTCAGGAAGTGTGTACTATGATTCCTCATCAATTTCTCCAGACATCCAAATCATGTCAATACATGTTCAAATAAAAACTTCATGGTAATCACACCCATGCACTCCTTCACTGGCTATGCTTCTTCCCGACAAGTTAGATACTGCATCGCAGTAATGATATACCTTGCACCTATCTTTCCTTGAGATTTAATTGGTCCTACAAAATCTATTTCCCACTTTTTTAAAGGTTGCAACGTCATTTGTGGATTCAAAGGAATTTCATCCCTCCATGATGGCCTTCCTATCTACTGAAATACATCACATGCCTTGCAATATGCTTTTGAATCTTAATGAAGGGTTGGCCACCACAACCCAGCGCATAGAATCTACTACGCGGTTGCTCTTCCCGCATAATGTCCTCCTACGGCAGCCCCATGAGCATCTGCGAGGATGTTGTTTTGATCAAATTCAGGTACATAACTTCAAAGTATTTCATTATTCTCCGTCTTGTATAGATGCCCAACAATGATAGAGAAATCTGCCATGCACACCACTAATTCCTTCTTCTGCTAGACAGTTTATCCTTTTGGCATAGTTTGAGTTGTTAGAAAGTGTATTATATCTTCAAAATGTCTATCCACTACATGCATAGCAAAGAGCTGCGTGTCGGGTAATCCTTCGTCAAAACTAGTAGGTTCCTCCCCTGCCTCGATGCATGATAGGTGATCTGGTCATGCGTTCAATCATCCAGGCTTCACAATAACTTCAAAATCATATTCTTGGAACAATAAAATCCATCCACAAATGCACCCCCCCAACACAAGGTTATTGACCAGGTATTTTAGTGCAGAGTGATCTATATACATCTTAGATTGGCCTCCTAGCAAGTAGCATCGATACTTTTGGAGCGCATATACCATAGTTAGTCCCTCATGTTTAGTGGTGGAATAGTTCTTCTATACTTTGGATAATCTGCGACTTGCGAACGTGATAGGGTGATCCAAGCCTTCTTCTTCATCCTGTGTTAGCACTGCCCCATGTGGTATACATGACGTGTCGACATGTAAATGGAACTCTTTCTTCCAGTTCGAGAAGACTAGAATCACTGTAGTAACCATATTTTCTTTCAATATATGCAGGATTTTCTTATAGTCATCATTCCAATAGAATGTGACATCCTTCTTTAGCAACTTTTCCATCGATGCAGTGATCTGGGCATTGGCTTTGATAAACTTTATGTAATATCTTATATGTCCCCGAATGGCATGCAGCGATTTCACACTTCTCAGTGCTTCCAAGTTCAGAATCACTGCGATCTCCGTGGGGTCTACCATCAGCCCTTATGTGCAAACCACATGCCCCAATAGGTTCCAAAAAGGAACAAGGAACATACACTTCTTGAGGTTTAGCATGATTTGGTATTTTCGACAGGTATCCAACATCAAACGCAAGCTCGCTACATGGCACTTAACCAGCACAATTACAGTCCAGTCATCAAAATAGACCTCCAAGAACTTACGAATATATTCCTTGAATGTCGCAACAACCACGTGCGAAAATATAGCAGGGGCATTCTTCAAATCAGAAGGCATGACAGTATATTGAATGCAACCCCACTCAGTCACGAAGGTTGTCTTGCTCCTATCCTCTGACGTGATTTTGATCTAGTTGTACCTTGAGAAGCCATTAGTGAAAGAATATGCTTCTTGACCTCCTACATTGTCCAACACTTCATCCGTGAATGGAGTTGGGAATGGATCATGCACACTAGTGTCATTCGATTTTCTGAGATCCACACATATCCTTATCTCATCCTTTTGCTTCTTCTCCTGTACCATCACTAGGCTTACCCAATCGGATGCTTCCATAGGCTCAATGATGCATGTTGCAAGCATTTTTTCTAGTTCTACGTGTACCTTCTCCTTGTATTCCGTATTTAAGCAGTGAGGCCTTTGCTTAACTGGCTTCATGTCGAGCTTTAACGTGATCTTCATCACTCCTAGATCTCCAATTATTCCTTTCAAATCTGTAAACTTTTTTGGGAATAAGTCCTGATATTCGTGGAGTAATTCACTGACCTTATCCATTGTCGCATCATCCTAGTAGTTTCTGATCTTCACGAATTTGGGTTTTGCCTCCGTACCAATGTTTACCTGCTTACTTTTCATTGGTGTGGTTATATCAGGGTTCTCAATATGTGGTCCGTGAACCTCGCGGTAGCCTTATGTTTTTGGAATGTTAATATTTTGCAGATCCTCATCCTCCTCTTTAGCAATTACGTTATAACATTCCACCGCGCGACTCAGATGAGTAGCCCATTAACGCTAAATCAAGTCTACCGAATCGTGTGGTATCCTAAAGATGGCTACTTTTACCTCTAGTAGCGCTTCATCAATACTATCCCACCCATCTTCAAAACTGAATGTCATCATGAACCCTTTGCGTAGGATATCGCATTCACGTCTCCCATGGCAGAGCTCTATTTCCATATACCAGTTCATTGGTATAACATCTAGGTTATGACAGAACAAGTGCACCCACTCAAGTTGTGGCTTTTCTCCATAAGCCTGCTTCCACTTGGCCAAATGTGCACATGGATCATCCTGCCCATCATACTTGTCTCTCACTCGCACCTTAAGCCTCCCAGATTGTACTCGCATCATTCTCCTACATTCATGCAAATCATCAAATCTTCCTTTGTGCATACCCCACCATCTTAAGTACCCAGTCCAAGGCCTAGAAGAATTGCTTTTCGAACACCTCCCTTTCGAATGCATCCAATAAAGTATCTACCTCATTTAGACCATCATAAGTAGGCAGATATCTTACTTATGTCGAGACGCAGTGTAGAGACTGAGTCATCATGTTACAATTCAACGTAGTTACTTCGTGTAACCAATTCTGCCATCGTTCTACTTCTTCGTTAGAATCCGAAGTGTAGGAACTCTTGTGCTCCCAAGTAATCTGTCCATCTATGATGGGATTCACCTAGTCTTGGTCTCACGTTATTGTCTTGTAGATGCAGTCCAGATGATCATCACTCTCATATTTGTAGACTATTTCTGTATAATGAGATCCCTTAGCAGGATCCAGGGGTATTATTACGCATAGTGACTTCTTCTCAAAGATAACTTCTGCTTCTTCAGATTAATTACCCCATTCATATCTGTGGCCTAGTCAATTCCCAAGAGCACAGGGTAGGGATTGTTTTCGTCAACAATCTCTATTACTTCAAAATCTACAAGCATGCTTGCTCCCTCAATATCCATAGTTATTCCCTGCAATCACCCCATCGGTATGATTTTCTACTGGTTCGCCATTCTCACCTAAATCTGAGAACATTGCAGTGAAGGTCTCTCCATTGGCTCCCATGTCTGTTTTGGTAAAACACTCACGTTTGATCCCAAATCCAGAATGATTTGGTCCATCTCATATTCTCTGATCTGTGTGGTTAGTCTCATTTCACACCTCATCCTTGTCTTATGCTCTCTGATCTTGCAGACTACGCGTGATTCACCTGGCATGGTCCCAGCGCATCTATTGATGACTTCCTGTAACTGCTTTATAGCCTTACTATCGCGCATTATCTTCATATAGGTTTCCAAGAAAGTTGTGAACATGGAGGGATCCATTTCTAACTTAGGGTGATCTTTTCTCCCTGACGTGGAGGCCTCAGCGAAGCTCTTCTTAGCTTCCATGAAGGTTTCTCGAGCGCACTCCAAATCAAACTCACCTTCTTTCGCCGGGGCTTTACGAACCCAAGTACTATATTTCGGTTGTTTCCCCTTGTCATCTTCGATCGCGAATCCACTTCGGAGAACAATATTTACATTCATATCTTCCTCGCATGGCTCAGACCTCATCATCTGTAGGTTCCAAGTCGAGGGAGGGGGTAGCGCTCCTTTGTCACGGATCATAGCTATCAGTGTAGGACAATCTTCTGTCTCATGATCAAACAACGTGCAATACTTTCATGATGGGCGCAGTGGATTAGTGCAATCATGGGCATAGTGTCCTATCCCTCCACAATTGTAGCAAATAAACTGTGTGTGACCTCTACGAGGTCCTCCCTCACCTCGACCTTTTTTGTGCCCCTAAAATCTTGTTGGTGTCATTCTTGCATTTTGGTTAAGGGGTTGCGTTTCGGCCTGAACTCTGTAGGCGGGATTTCTATCCATCATCAATTCATATTTCCTACAAGTACACTCGTAATGTCCCACTGACCTACAAAAGTTACAGAACAACCATTGCAGAGTTTGCGTATACTTCTCTAACAAGTGGCAATTATCTGTGGCATGCTTTCTGGCTACTTGACAGATAGTGAACCACAAACTAGGCACCATGCTAGGTCCTGCTTGAGCTTCAGGCCTTAAAGGCATCGATCCTCCTCCTCCAAGGTAATTTGTGAAGATTGCGCAGTGGTATTTGTAATGACCCTGGCTATTACATTTCATGCACCATATTTCTTGACGCACTTCTAGTTGAACTACCCTATCTTGCTTAAAGCTTTGCATCTCAAGGCATAGATTCTTTAGTTGTACATGAATCTGTTGAACTCCCAGATTAGGATCTTGCATCAGGGTCTCATGTAGTCTCATGGAAATCTCTAGGGCCTCTTTCTATGTTGTTATCTTCTGTTGCGACATCGCACTCCTTATGTGTGGTAGTAGTGAAGCTTCAAACCACTCGCGATGATGTCCATCTATCAGATTCATATTTGCTTCATGAATCATACATTTTAGCCTTTGATCTAGTTCCCAGGGTGTCTCACCTAGTAGCATTATGATTTATTTGAATCCAAGAATTGACTATGCTTCAGATTTAGGCCTACTAAATTCCCTATTTACTACTGCTTCGATGTCTGATACTCTTGTATTCTGGTTATCGTTGGAGTACTTAATATACCAGGTCAACGTGTGATCCTGCAGGGTGCTAACCAGTGTTGCTTTATTTATATGATCATTTATGACACCTCAAGCTTCCCATACAGCCTTCACTACGAACCAGAATTGGTACGGGTCCTCACTTCCCAAGACTTTGAACAAAGTCAACTTCACTGTGCTATCCATACTGAATTACAGTGGTGGTGGAGGTGGTATGAGTGAAGATGGAGGTGATGGAGATGAAGCCGCTGGTGGTGTGGGAAAAGGTGGGATTTGCAGAATTCTTTGTCTTATCATATGAATAGCACTTTGTGGAGAGATCTTTGTGAGCTCTTCCTTGTCCCCTCGTGGAGGTGGAATAAAGGGGCTATCTTCTGGACCCTTATTTCCTTTGTTCCTGTAAACCTTTCTGCTTCGCGTAGCCCCAAACATCAAGGTAACTACATAATCTTCTTTTTGCACAACAACATTTTAATCCAAGTATTCAAAAACTTTTCATACTTGCCTCACGGTCCTTTGAGAAAGCATCGCTCTGCCTCGTTGTAACTAAATGAGGTATCAACCACGAACTCAGTAACAAATCCTCCTATAATAGGATCGAACTAATTATCGATGGTGTGTGTGATCTTATCCTCCAATGCTTCCAACCTTCTCACTAGCTCTAGGGTCCCCACAATAGGACCATCAAGTTTTTGCCTTCCTTAGCTATCTGCTAGCTCCACAATCCACTCATATAGCTCAGTAGGAAAGGACATGAAAAAGATTTTGTGGATCTCTATATACAGGTAGCTATCGAACCACTGATCTCTTGACAGTCATGGGTTTTTGTTTTCCTGCACCGCGAACTTATGAATCCTTCTATACAACCAACCTTTGATTTCTTTCTTAGTTGGATTCCAATGATAAAACATCACAAATATCTATGTAGGTTCTGATCCCGACAACGCAACCATTTGTTGGCTTGAGGGGGCCTGACCCAAGTTCAACATTAGATAGCCAAACAAATCCCTACACTATTGGCCCTTTAGGCATCAACCCGTGAAACCCGAACTGAAGTCTCACCAGAAGTAGTATGGGGGGATGTTGGAACCAAGTTTCGACACCCTTGAGATGGTGTTGATCTCAGTTTATTCCAACTATACTTGTCGTCGCGCAATAGGCTTCAAGCTTTATTCTACCCTTCAATACCTTTGCGTTCCATTATAATCGACCTTCACATAGCCCTATCCAAGGGTTGAAGTCTTTTCGCGCTGGTAGGGCAACGAACTATGCTAATTCCCAAGCAAGGCTAAGTATCTTACTTATCTTATTGACAAATCTTAATTATCTTTGCCTAAACAAATGTTTTTAATTGCGTTCACTTAACCAATACAGATGCATAATACAGATTCATATAAGCATTAGAAGTGAAATTCATACCCAATATAACAAATGCATAAACAGGAAATAAAGACGAAAAAATGATAGAAAATTCTCTTTATTAATACTTCTAGATGATTATAGACTTGACTCACCCTACACACTCAGTTTCAGGGGTCTACGCACTCATCTGTGGACTACTAGGCCTCTGCGCACTCAACGACAGAGCCTCTACCTATGCTATGCCCAACAATTAGACTTACACATTAGAACTATCTCACATGCATCTGTATTATTTTTTCTTAGATGGCTTTGACTACATAGAGCTTCGCTCTATTTATACAATTCCATGATCTGCGGACCATGGGTAGATATTTTGCAGCCGACATTACATTATCAAAATAAGGGTGGACAACCCTATGACTCTTTAACAACAACGCACTTTGCGCCCACAAAATATAGAGTCTTTACATTGGAATTACAACATTGGACCAAAATTTGTGCTCTAAGCCCCAAAAATACCCTTGGGGGATCTCGCGCCCTACATTATGTCAGGGTTCTCAATCTGTGGTCCTTGAACTGTGCAGTGGCCTTCTGTTTCTGAAATGCTAATATTTCTCAGATCCTCGTCCTCTTCTTCAATAGTTATGTTATAACATCCTAGCGCGCAACTCAGCTGAGTAGCTAAGTAGCCCATTTAGGCTGAATCAGGTCTAAAGGATCTTGTGGTATCCTAAAGGTTGCTGCTTTTACCTCCTATAGTGCTTCATCTATACTGTGAAACCCATCCTCAAAACTGAATGTCATCATGAATTCTTCATGCAGGATATCCCATTCACTTGTCCCATGGCAGAGCTCTGTTTCTATATATCGATTCATTGGGATAACATCGAAGGTATGACAGAATAGGTGCACCCACTCAGGTAGGGGATTTTCTCCATAAGCTTATGTCCATTTGGCTAGATGTGCACACGGATCGTTTTCCCCATTTTATTTATCCATCAATCACATCTTAGGCTTCCCAAGTCACGTTCTCATCATCCTCCTACATTCACATAAATCATCAAAGCTTCCCTTGTGTATACCCCACCATCTTATGGGCATTGCGCGCAGTGCCCAGTCTAAGGCCAAGAAGCGCTGCTTTTCTGGTACATCCCTTTCAAATGCATCCAAAAAAATATCTACTTCATTCAAATCGTCATAAGTAGGTAGACTTCTTACCCCTGACGACACACAATACAGCGACCAGGTCATCATGTTGCAATTCAGCGTTGTTACTTCATGTAACCGATGTTATCATTGCTCTATTTCTTCATTGGAGTCTGAAGTGCAAGAACTCTCCTAATCCCAGGTAGTCTGTCCATTCGTGGTGGGATTCACAAAATCTTAGTCTTCCATTGTTATCTTATAGATACAGTCTAGGTAATCATCACTTTTATAATCATGGATAGGTTCAGTATAGAGCAATCCTTTAGCAGGATCAAGGGGTACTATTATGCGCAACGATTTCTTCTCAAAGATCATATTTCACTTCTTTAGATTGATTACCCCGTTCATATATGTAGCCCTATCAATTCCCAGGAGTGCATGATAGGGATTTTTGTCATTCACTATCTCTATTACTTCAAAGTCAGCTAGCACGCTTGCTCCCTCAATATCCATGGTCACTCCTTACAGCCGCCCCATGGGGATGATTTTCTGTTGAACCGCCATTCCTAGCTGAATGAAGGACCAGTGCAATGCAAGTCTCCCCATTTTCTCCCAGGTATATTTTTGTAGGACATTCACATCTGACCCTAGGTCCAAAATGACCTGATCCATTTCATATTCACCTACCTGCGTGGTCAGTCTCATTACTGCCCCGTCCTTGTTTTATGCTTGCCAATCTTTCGTACTACACACGGCTAACCTAGTGTGGTCCCATCACATCTATTGATGAGTTCTTGAAACCCTTTTACAACCTTACTGTCGTGCAATAACTTCATAAAGGTTTCTAGGAAAGTTGTGAGCATAGAGGGGTCCATCTCCAACTTAGGTGTCCTTGCTTCCTGAGGTGGAGGCCTCAGTGAAGCTCTTCTTAGCTTCCATGAATGCTTCACGAGCGCACTCCAAATTGAACTTAGCCTCCTTTGCTGGGGCTTTGTGAACCCAGGTACTATCTTCTGGTTATTTCCCCATGTCATCTCTTATCGTGATTTCACTTCTGAGCATTATATTTACGTTTGGATATTCCTCACATGGCTCAAACCTCATCATCTACAGGTTCTGAGTCGGCGAAGTTTGTAGTGTCCCTTTGTCACATATCCTAGCTATCAACGTAGGATAGTCTTTTATTTCATGATTAAGCAGTGTGCAATACTTACACAAGGGATGTGTTAGATTAGTGCAATCACGGGCATACGATTCTCAACCTTTGAAATTTTAGTAAATCAATTGTCCTTGACCTCTACCAGGTCCTCCTCCACCTCAGCCTCTTCCACGCCCCTGAAATCCTGTTTGCACTATTCTCGTGTTTTGGTCAAGGGGTCACATTTTGGCTTGAACCCTATAGGCAGGAGTTCTATCCATCATCAATTCATAGATACTGCAAGTACGCTCATTATGTCCTACTGACCTACAAAAGTTGTAGAACAATTTTTGCAGTGCTTGTACATACTTCTGTAGCAAGTGACAGTTATCCGTCGCATGTTTTTCGGTTACCTGATAGATAGCACACCATAATGAAGTCGCCACGCTAGGTCTTGTTTGAGCTTTTGGTCTTAAAGGCATCAGTCCTCCACCTACAATGTAATTTGCAAAGATCGAGCAATGGTCTTTGTCATGACCCTAGCTCTTGCATTTTAAGCACCATACCTTCTCGCGTACCTCCAGTCGAACTATTCTATCCTTCTTCATACTTTGCATCTCGAGGCACAAATTCTTTAGTTGCACATTGATCTGATGAACTCCTAGATTAGGATATTGCATCGAAGTGTCACGTAGTCTCATAGCAACCCCCAAGGACTTTTCCTAAGTTGTTATCTTCTGCTGCAATAGTGCACTCCTTAAGTGTGGTAGTAGCGAAGCCACAAACAACTCGTGATGTTGTCCATCTGTCAAATTCATGTTGTCTTCACAGATTGTACATTTTAGCCTTTGTTCTAGTTACCAACGCATGTCACTTGGATGCATCGCGATCTCTTTGAATCCCACAATTGATTGTGCCTTGAATTTCAGCCTTCTCAATTCCCTATTCAATGCTACCTGGATGTCTACTACTGTAGCATTTGGGTTATCGTTAGAGTGCTTAATATACTAGGTTAGCACGTGATCTTAAAGAGCACTAACGAGTGTTGCCTTCTATATATGATCATCCGTAACACCTTGAGCTTCCCATACAGCTCTCACAACAAACCATAATTGGTCCAGGTCCTCATTGCCCAAGCCTTTGAATAAAGGAAACTTCACTATATTTTCCATATTGAATCGCGATGGAGGTAGAGGTGGTATGGGTGAAGTTGGAGGTGAGGGTGGTGAAGTTGGAGGGGGTGTGGACAGAGGTGGTATTAATTTATTTCAAAGAAAGTCATCACAAGCCATAGATTTCTCTAAATGATGCACCCATCCATTATTTCTCCCTGCTACTTTGTTTTCACATGTTCTGTCTGGAATCATCGGGTTCAGTGAACATTTCATTCACATCAGATTGTAAATGTTACTTCCATGACAAATCAATTAGGAACAGCTTTTGTGTTGAGGTACTGGAGGCTAATTCTGTTGAGTTTGTGGTTCCCTAGATCATAATATATAAAATACAATGAAAATCAATGAAATATTGAACAACATATCTGAAACGTAGATGCAAAAGTGAAAAAATATGATGATGAAAAACGTGGTTTAAAGAGATAGGTTAGAGTTGTAGAAAAAGGGCATCAGAGGAGTTGTAGTATAAATTATAGATCATGATCATTTTTGCAAATGTTATTCCTACCGTGCCTGTCAAAATAACAATTTTTAATGTAATGTGACCACAAGGAAGAAAATAAATAAGAGACAGAATTTTAGTAAGGTTATGTCGTTTCAGTAGTTTCTCCTAGATGATTGTGATGCCCGTGATCATGGAACATCTAGTATCCCAGCGATCACTATACATAGGATTGGAATACTAGATATTAGGATACTTAATGCTGACAAACATGTAGGCAATCTTCTTATGAAGAATATTGAAAATGTAGAAGGATATCCCCAAGTTTGAGAAGAATCCGTTGATATTACACCTATAGATCATGGTCTTTGCTTCTCAGAAGATCTAGAGGATTGTTGGGCATGGAATCCCCCCAAGGCATGTTTTGGGGCTTAAAGCCCAAGTTTTGACCGAAGCTTTTTGTAAAAGCTCCGCGAATTGCGGGCGCGGTGCACAAAAGTATAATAGAGTCACAGGGTTGTCCACCCTAATTTTTGTAATCTAATGTCAACTTAATTACTCTGAAAACATAAAGCAAAATAACATGACCAAAGAAAACAGGAATTAACTATTACATCCAAGAGTGCAAGAAAGTATCTAGAAATCTCTAAGACTGAATGAAGACGAAGTGGAGGGGTATCCAAAAAATTCAACCATGGAGAGGGACCTCATGCACTGTTTAATGATGTCAATTAGGGAGGGACCTGGGCTAGTAGGACATATCTAGATGATCGTATGAGGCATCTCAGAAATATGACCAGATCTTCCCCTAAGAGTCAAGGCCAATGAAAGGAATCTCATGATGCAACTCTAGCTCAGGCTGGGTATCAATCCAATTTGTCAATTGTGTAGAGAACAAGCGTGCTAAGCTCTAGTGTGAAAGGGCAATTCAGCTCTGGGATGAGATGCCATGAGAGGTCTTACAGACCTAGTGTTATTTTGTAAAGGGAAAATGAGACTCACCCCTATGAATATAGTCAAGTTAATCTTCAATGGAGCTTCCCAAGGGAATATAGGCAATTCTGGAGGAGAAGGAATGCAAAGAGATGGGGAAGATCTTAATTCTTCTATATAGGTTTAAGGGAAAACTTTGATAATGTAACTGAAGAAAAAGAATGATCAAGGGGTTAAAACTAGCCCTTGAAAGAGGTTTTACCACCCTTGAAGTGCAAGGGAACTCAAGAAGAATCTGTGTGTCCTTGAGTTTTGGGAATGGGAAATGATAGGAAACAGATCTCCATAAATGGGTATGACAAGCACCCAAAAGTATTGGAAACTTTGGTGTAGTCTATGTAGGAAACTGCAGGAAATTGAGAAACACTAGAAAACAATTTTCAGAAATAGGGAAAACATTTTTCAAGCAATGTCTACCTAAAACCTCCTCTATAGTGCTCTTCTTTTATCCTATCTACCACTCTCTTTTGAAAAATTCGAACCAAGAAGAGGTTTTTAAATTTTTCCATGTCAAATGACCTTTATCTTACATGTATGGTTACACTCTGGCAACACTCTTAGTTTACAGTTGGGGGTCTTTTTTAGTTTTTTCTTCATTTTGGAGCTTCCAAAAAATTGAAAATTTGTTGGAAACAACCATTCATTTAAGAAAACTTGGAAATTTCCCTAGATGTTTCTTGAAACTATTGAAAACCATCAAAAACTGCAGAGCATATTTCAGGTACTACTAAGTACTAACAATTTCCAGTGATTGGGAAGTTTTGAAAACCATCAACAATTTATGGAAAACAATTCACTGGAAATAATCATGAGAGCATCAGACAAAAGTTGTTTGTTGTATTGAAGGTTTAATGGAATCATTGAGCAAGCTCACAAAATTATGTATAGTTTCACATCAATAAAATTTACCCATAGCCCATGTTACAAGAAGAGGACAGTTGATTGGTTGGCTAATAAAGGGATAGACTTACTCGAAAGGGAAGGAATGTCCCAACTCCTTCCTCCATGGTGAGAATTCTAGTCTAATGGAGGGAATAGAATTTTTTATTGATGACAAGCCAGATCAATATAATGATTAAAGATTACACATCCCCTTAAAATTCTAAATAACATTATTATTGAGCATCTTTCCATGCTTTTATTCATCAAAAAAATGCAGGTATTGACTTGGTTCCCTACTTCGGCAAGAAGTGTGTATAGAGATTCTTATTGTTCTATTTGGACTCTGCCCTGCAACGCTCTGTCTTCAAATTTATCCTCTCAGCATATCCATCACCGGGTTTTCCTTCGCCTTAGAGAAATGGTAGATTACACAAACAAGCATGAGCTAGAGTTATTGGTTCCAAAGAAATAAATGAATTTACTTTAATTAATTGAAAAATGTAACTCACCAACTCAAGTGAGCACTCAATATTGACCTCTCATTTCAAAGAGAATTTTATTTTCACGTATATAAGAGACTCGGTCGCTCCACTCTATTTTAAACAAGGGGCAAATCGAAAAATCGAATATATATATATATATGATTGATTTTAGCCCCAAACTATAATTCATATTGTATAGAAGACTAAGTGGAGAGTGAAAAAGTGAATGACTTGAAGTTTCATAACGATGTCTTTTGCGTGTATCGAAATAAACCAAAATGATGAAATGAATGAGGAACAATCAAAAGAGCAACTCACTCTTGTCTATGTTCAGTTGGCTTGACCAAGAACCAATAAAAAGGACCAAAAACCATTTATAGTTTAGTTAAGCACTAGGTAGGATGTCTTAAAAAGTATAGTGCAACAAGGAGGAGGAAATTATACCTACATTTTTTTTCTCTTTGGCTCTAAGAACAAGACACTAAGCACATTGATTGGATAATCATACCTCCTAAGATACATGTTTCAATTTTCAAGCTAATAGAAATAGTTAGCAACTATATGCTTAACCATTTGTTTGCGAAATATTATATCTAACTTAATTTTTTTCATGACCTTCACGATTTATATATTGTACTCTATAACCACTTTATAAGAATTTTCAAGTTGATTCACATAATTCTTGTTAGATTGAGTGCTTTATGTTTAAGAAACATGAAAATAACACATCACTTAGCATGTTTCTAGCTTGCTACAACAAAATAATGTCCTTTTCAAAACTGTCACAAGTTGGTACTTGGGTTAATTATATGAACGATTTTTTAATGCTTTTTAATTTGAATTTTAGTGGTTGTAACATTTTACTTTGTTATAGTAAAATATATTGCATACTTTTATTTTTCTTTGTTATTTATTTATTCTTAATTTTTTTATTTTTTTTTAAGGAGACGATTAAGATCCTCTTTCGCACAACCATATATTATAATCAACCACCTTTTATTGAAAGTCTATTACAAACAATCACTTATTATTAGTCTAGCTTTGTTGATAGTCTATTACTAGCAAACACTTGTTATTGGAACATAATAGGCCACAAATCACTATTCAAAAAAGACAATCTACTTTCCTTGTACAACATATACACCTTGTAGTCTTTTTGGCTTTTCCTTCCTCCACTACGGGTTTTCAAAATTGGAACATGCATCTTTCAAACCATTGATGGTTTTGTTATTGGGCCCACCTATCCTTCACCACCATTTTCATTTCCAAGACTGCATATCCTTCTATATGTATTTCAACTTTATATATATATATATATTATATATTATATTATATATATTAAATTATATATATATATTATATATTATATATATTAATATAATCGAGGTCAAAAAACCCTGAAACGCTATCAACGTGCCCTTGCACCTTTTGGTGAAAATGCTAGTAACTTAATATTTGTTGAATGTTCTTTTTTCTCCTGATTCTAAAGATCCACTTACACACTTACTATAAATGTAGTTTTTCAGGATTGCCATAACTCTTCACGTAATTCTTTAAAGTGTGCTAGCTCAATGGAAGAGTGTCTGCCTTACAAGCAGGAGGTTGGTGGTTCGATTCCAGAATTAATCAACGATTTTGTAGTTTGTTTTTAATTATTTTTTCTTATATTGATTTATTTCAATGGTGAGATATTTCTATATTCATTGTTTTATATTGTTTATAGAGAGACGATAGCTGGTATTAAGACATATTGTCTCTAATATCTCTGGAGAAACAAAAAAAAATGAACTCTAGAGAGACAAAAATGAAATTGTCTCCTAAGAGACAATAATGTTTTTTTTTAAGACAATAATATTTAAGACAATATTTTTTTAGACACCCGCTTAAAGAAAATATTTTAGACAATAGTCAAGTTTTTTTTGTCTCACGTTAAGACAATTCACCCAAAAATTGTCTTAAATATTGTCTTAAAACCCCCTTTTATGTAGTAGTGACTGCTTTCACTGTTAATAAAAAATAAAAAAATAAACATTACTCTACAAACGGAATATCTAGAAAATAAAGACTAAAAAAAATGATAAAAACATACGTTCAAAGAATTCTAGAAAAATATGACAATACACAAGTTTTTTTTTTGTCTCATGTTAAGATAATTCACCCAAAAATTGTCTTAAAACCCCTTTTTATGTAGTAGTGACCGTTTTGACTGTCAATAAAAAATAAATATTACTCTACACACGGAATATCTAGACTAAAAAAATGATAAAAACATACGTTCAAATAATTCTAGAAAAATATCTTTGATAAAAACCAAAAGCATTGAACATTACATATTTGAAGAATTATTAAAACTTTTTAAGAACAAGGTTTCTACGGTTAATAAAACATAGGTATTGATCCACAAACTGAATGAAACTACTGCGAGAGTTGAAAGGTTATCCAAAGTATTTTCCGCTTAGTGGCTGGTAAAGTTAAAGCCACATTACGTGTATTTATTTGATTAGAGATATGAAGGACGAACATTTAGTTGATTGAAGATATGCAGGACATGCATTTAGTTGATTTAGCAGTGCTGTTACTTTGGAATATATCACTCATAAACATTGTGCCTTTGATTTTTCAAATCATCCATGGATAGCCTTGTGCCTTCGATTTTTCAAATCATTCGTGGATGGATTAGCGAAGTTGGATGGTTGTTTACAAAATCAATGAGTAGATTATCCCAATGTAACATTTTAAGGTGTAATTAAGTATTTGAATATTTAATAAGATTTTCTAGAGGATATTTTTTTACTTTGGAATTAAACATTTAAATATTGAATAATGATTATCTGGAGGATAATATTTTAATTAGAATTAACCCAGAACAGGTGAGAGGTACATAATCATTGTTGTTGAGGATAATAGCACATGCATGTGAAGGTGATTTTGAAGAAGTTATTAAATATACAGTGTTGCTAAGAGTTTAAAAGACAATTTTGTTTTATAAGTGTGTTTATATTATTAGTAATGTTTTTTATTTATACATTTTCATTTTTTTATTAATAAGAATTAATTTTAATAATTAAAATTCACATTTAAATTTAAATTAATTTTAAAATATATATATTATATATATTATTGATTATTATATATAGTATATATATAAATATAAAACATAGTTAATTTTTAAACACTTTTATGTATCTTGAAATTGTTTTAAGTTTCAATGTTTATATTATTGCATCATTTTTTACTACATACTGTTATCTTGGAAATAGCATTATATTTTTACTGTAGTAACACTTTAGTAGTCATTTTCATAAGGAAAATAGGTTTTAATATTATAAATAAAGATTACATAAAATTTTATTTAAATAAATATCAAGTTAATAATGATTTTTGTTATGGAGAAAAATGACAGTTAGCTTCACATATGTAAAGTAATAAGCTTAATTTCAAGCATAATTTTATGTAACATTGAGATTTTTTTAAATTTCACAATAGATTTATTTGCAAAATTAAGTTTTAATTTAAATTTTAAAATGTCATTAGGAATTTAAGTAGTCACATTTTAGGTAAAAATTGTTCCATGAAAAGAAGTTTGAAATATCATGGGAATTTTAAGTTTAATTTGTCAATAGTAGTCTCTATTTAGTTTTACTATATTGTTTTCCAAATTAGTTATTCAAAAGCTTAA
>APFE030536992.1:0-12210 GCA_000404065.3 Pinus taeda
CAATGTATATACCTAAAAGTTAGTGGGAGTAAAATTTGTTTTCTTGTTTTATATGTGGATGACATTTTGCTAGCAACCAACGATAAGTATTTGCTACATGAGGTGAAACAATTCTTCTCTGAAAATTTTGATATGAAGGATATGGGTGAGGCATCTTATGTCATTGGCATTAAGATCCATAGAGACAGATTTCGAAGCATCTTGGGTCTGTCACACGAAACCTATATTAATAAAATTTTAGAGAGATTTCGAATGAAGGATTGTTCACCAAGTATAGCTCCCATTGTGAACGGTGATAGGTTCAATTTGAACCAATGCCCGAAGAACGACTTTGAAATGGAACAAATGAAGAACATTCCATATGCTTCTGCTGTCGAAAGCCTAATGTATGCTCAAGTCTGCACAAGACCTGACATTGCATTTTTTGTGGGAATGTTGGGACGATATCAGAGTGATCCAGGTTTAGACCACTGGAGAGCTGCAAAGAAAGTAATGAGGTACCTTCAAGGAACCAAAGACTACATGCTTATGTACAGACGGACGGACAACTTGGAAGTAATTGGCTACTCAGATTCTAACTTTGCTGGATGTGTTGATTCACGCAAATCAACATCAGGTTACATTTTTATGATGGCTGGTGGAGCTGTATCATGGAGGAGTGCCAAGCAGACCTTGATTGCCACTTCCATTATGGAAGCCGAGTTCGTCTCCTGTTTTGAGGCTACTTTACATGGTGTATGGCTTAAGAGTTTCATTTCTGGGCTTCGAATTATGGATTCTATCTCTAAGCCATTGAGAATATATTGTGATAATTCAACTGCTGTTTTTATGGCTAGAAACAACAAAAGTGGGAGTCGAAATAAACACATCGACATTAAGTATTTAGCTACAAGGGAACGTATTAAAGAAAAGAAAGTGGTCATTGAGCACGTCAGCACTAAGTTAATGATTGCTGATCCTTTGACTAAGGGCATGCCACCGTTTAAATTCAAGGATCATGTAATGAATATGAGACTTGGTTCCATTATGTAGTTTCTCATTGTATGGACAATGTTATTTTAATGAAATTCTTAATTATTGTGATGTTTTTTCTCATATTTATGTGCACCTTAAGTTGATTTGAGAAAATTCATTTAAGAAGGACCAAGAATAAACATAAGTTTTATTTATTAAGAAATTGTTGCCACATAAATTATAATAAGAATAAATACATAGTAATACATGGAAGATAATACTCGTCATTAGAGGACCTATCGCCATGATTCATGTATCTATTACTTAATACAGATTATCAATGGGTTTTAAGTTGAGACATTAAGTTTGGAAGTATGGACCAAGTGGGAGAATGTTAAGCTCCATTAATTTTTTTTACCAACTGCTACCTACAATTATGGAAGTAAACCGCAGTCTTTCCTTAATTTTTGGAAACCAACTGTAGTAATTTTCTTAAATTAAGGAAATCAACTGCAGTTAATTAATTTTCTTGTTGGGAGCTTCTGAAGAGGTCCATTACTCCATCTGGAGTTCTCTACCTTGATATGTGGAACCCCTGACACATAGCCAACAAAATCTTGATGGAAGCTTGGCTATAAATACTTATGTTTGGTCCCCGAGCTTGTATCTCAATCCCCTTCAGTTTTACACCATCAAGTTGAGAGAGCAAAGCCTAGAAGTGCCTTCAGATTTTCTGTAGTGATTTTTAATATTGTTCTGGGAGGAAAAAGCCAGAAGGTTTCTCTCTTTCTAACATTCTCAGACTTTTTGGCGTGTTGGTCTTCTTCGTATGAATAGACATACGATGTTTCCCCAAAGTTTCCGCTGAATATGCATTTGATTTCATGTCTACTACAAGTTCGAAAGGCTCACACGAGCGATTGTAAGAAACCCGTGAACGGTAAATTGTTGATGTTGTTTAATGCTGCAAGAATCATCTCTCTGTTGTGAGTCGATGCTAGATTATCTAATCGATGCACTGAAATCATGTACATGGAGACCAAATCGTGAATAAGTTTTTTTTATGCATGGGAAATCAAGTTTTGTACAAATCAACCGACGAAGTGTTTGTTTGTCCATGAACTTGGATGAGGCACTAGAAAACTAAATCAATCCATCGATTGTGCACTAAGAAACTGTTCCCAAGAAGTTCCATTTCTGTGTAAAAGTGAACAACCCCTACAAACTCAGCTGGTGGAGGTTTCCAGAATCCAAAATTCTTACTAGTATTAATATCAATGGCTGGAGGTATTTATCTTGGGCATTAAAGTTTCATTTTTAAATTCTTTAAAGTATTTGATTCCACATTAAGTTCAGATTTAGCATTGTTGAAATTTGATTGTTAATTAGAAGAACCGTTATTTCAACTATCAACCTCATCCATGTTAATCATTTCAATTTTTTCTCTAAGATTATTTATCATTCTTCTTTTCAATTTTCCCTCTGTGAACAAGAATGGCACTGATAAATTGCAAGCTCGACACTTAGAGGATGATCAAAGGTGGTTGCGAGAGAACGTATCCCACACAGATTATGATTATATTGATGAGTACCATAACATTGTTGTACCGGTACAAGACAAAAAAAACCGAAGGACTGGATCTTCTGAATGAATATGAGAGGCAAAAACTTTATAATCAACTAGAATCTCATTGGTTTCATGCTATTGCTAGAGGAGCTTTATTTGTTTAAACCAGAGGATTGTTTCTACACTAGTAAAGTTTGCGTTAACTAGTATTGTCTTGGAAGGAGTAAGCAATCCAACAATCAATGATTAGTTTTACATGGTGATCTTGGAAGTCTCAAATCGGTGATTGGAGTCGAATTAGATGTCTCAAATTTTAAGGAAATTCTACGATTAGATGTTTTCTTGAAACTGCCTTTTCATATGTGGTGGGAATATGTGCATAACATACCGCTTTGTGTTAAACTCGATACCACTAGAACCCTCTCTACGATTCCCCTCATGGTTTTAGTGATACCACTAATTTGACATTATCACATGTATTAATATACTCTGGCTACACATAGGAGTGTTTATACACTTGAAATATGGAGCAGACGCCTTGATTCGATATGATAGAAAGAGATTTGTTGTAGAAGATTTCATACATTATACTGAAGGAACGTTGTGGGCCTGAGCAATTAGGAGCTTAAGGATTAAAAATGCTTCATAGATTGTTGACCGATGATATCAACTGTGCATATACTCATATAAATGCAATTTCCAACATCATGCATGAAGTGACCAAATTATTCCTTTGAGTCGCTATTGTTTTATAGAATGAAATGGTTTATTCAAGACTAAGTATAGCTTGTGTGACCATAGTTACCAATGCATCTGTTATTCGAATATTGATATGTTGTGAAGCATACAAGTTCATGAGAGAGTTTAACTGGATTATATTTTCTCAAATCAACTGTGTTCATCAGAGAGTTTAGCACAAGACTCTGATCATTTGGAATTTTGTGCAATTTATTGTCTAGTAGTGGCCTGTCGGATAAAATTATGCATAAAAAATATCTCAGAGCTCAGAGCTCAGTTGATGGAACAGTGAATCAGCGCAGAACACAACAAAGAGAAATTTTACTGCGTTAATGGTTTCAATTTCAATGTTGCAAAAAGGAGAGGGTATGTGACTAGAACTCTGCACCAACAATCAAGTTGGACATCTATCAGAAGTGACTTGCATATTTTTGGCAAAGGGGAACACATACGGTAGGATAGCAAATTTTTCTATATAATTTAAATTGTCATACCAAGTGCGGAAATTGCCAATGGATGTCCTACAACAAACAACATATCTCAATATCAATATTGTTAATGAACGCCATCACAAATTCAATGACGACTTGTTGCTTTTGATTATTTATGTCAATGGTGGTCCACTATATTAAATACAGAGAATGTAATATAGGAAAAGATTGTACTGGTTATTTTGTTAAAATTTGACTTTCCCATTGCATTGAATAAGGGAGTTTCTATAGGGATGATAATATGAACAACCATATCATTGTTGTGTTCTATTATAGAATCATGCCCATAGGAGCACCGAGTGCTAAGGTAAGTCCAAATATTGAATGTTTTGAGCATCATTTGCACTCATGAGAGACAACTTGAGCCAAATAAGACTCAAATCAATTCCATATTTGCACCATATCGTTTAGAATATACCAGTTCGAATTTCATCACGACGCTTCTCGGTTCGTGAAAATGAATAATTATATTGAGGGTCATGGCCATATTAACATCAGATCGCTAGGAGGCTAGAATAAAACCACCAATTCTTTGAGCCAATACGTTAAATGGATTTTAGAATGAAAGTTTCTGATTTCTCGAAAAAATTTCAAAAGCAGTGTCAGAGCTCAATGTATTGACTGAATGGAGGTAAATCACCAAAGGTCATTGTTGTATATTTAGGTATATCATTTCGAATACCTCCAAATAGGTGTGCATAACGCATTGGAGAGTTACAGGAGGTTCAATCTAGAGAAAAACCAGGATGTATAGATTATCACAAAGGGGTGCCAAAAACCTTGAATGTATTATCAAATTTTCCCTTTTTGATTATTGGTGTTTTCCGACTGATTATGGCCATCATTATCAACATTATAGCTTTCTTTACTAGAGCATTTTATTTCTTGGCCAAATTGGATAAGGCTTATGCTAAATGAAACACTGAAGCCATTAGGTTTCTACGAAGTGCCATTAAATTCAAAATACGGGTCAGCCAAAAATGTTTTCAATAAGATACCCAATCAAACTGCCCAAAGCAATTTTTATGATTGTCTATCACTCAAGTATTATATGGTTGATTCACTTTGGTCAAATTTTAAATGAAGACGATTTTTGGTGTGACCATTTTTTCCAATTTTGAACCATGGAAATTCTCTGTTAAACCTTCTTGGGAAGGAAGGATTTAATGAATCATACAAGGAATTTGAATTGTTCGAACATAGATATGTAGCATGTGATCTTCATTGATTAAATGCATAGTGTATTGAGGAAAAGTAGTATATCCAACTATGAAATTTTTGAAGACGATACTAATATGTTAGCATTGCAATAAATGGATTATTGAATAATGTAGTTGACGGACGGCTAACAGAGCACCTGATAGTAGTAGATGGTAGCCAAAGGTTCAAATCTAGATCTTAAAGATGGCGGAATCAATATTATTCAACTTGTTATAGATTAGAGATGGCGGAATCAATATTATTCAACTTGTTATAGATCGGAACTAGAGAACAATAGGAAAATATAAGTGGCAAAGTACTATGAAGTTACTGGATTCAAGGAGGTAATTCCATATTAAGAGAAATATTACCAGGTCAAGAATTTAATGAGCATTTATAGGTAGTTTGAAATAACTTGAAAGACACAGGTGGCAGAGTATTCAACAGTCAGATATTTCAATCTAGATTTTGAGGAAACAAGATCAGTGATTAATGGAACATCTCCAAATTTCTTCAATAACGTTAATATTTATTTTATTTTTAGTTTGTTATTAGAATTTGTTTCTTTACAGCTTGTAACAATTTTCGGATCGTGCTCTTTCTATATATTATTTCATTTCAACGTAATCGGGGTTGGATTTTTGAAACCCTCAAACTTGTATTTTGTAAGCGTAATATTTTCAAAATTTAATTAAAGGCTTCTAGCTTTAGGTTATAAAAGAAATTGTTTCATACGTACGTGATTTCCCGAATTTAATTATTTCTTTCTTCATATATTTTGAAGTTTTGTAGATCGTTGGGACACGTTAGGGTGAAGATTAACCTCCCTTACTTCCCATGTAAAGTTAAGTTCAATAGTAAGTAGACCAAATAGAGGGGATGTCAAATTTGGTCCCTCTGCACCTTTACATTATTTCCTCTACACAATCGAGATTTCTATTTTGTTGAGTTGTTAAAGGGTCTTCTCATGCTTTCCATTGTTATTCACTGACATAAGTGTTCAAGCTAAGCATAAGTGTTAATTGATAGTCTCTTAATTCTTTTTTCCATATATTTCACGCTTTCATCATTTTGTCATGGTTGAATGTTGGTACTTTAATTATATCGATGAAGAATAAGTTTTATCTATTTAAGTAAAGGAGTTTAAGACCATCAACAACCACCTCTCAAAACCCCTAAATCCAGCCACTGTGCTTAAAAGGATAATGTTCATTTCCATCAATAATCAATTAGCCTCATAACATCTAAGGAATCTCTTCTACTTCAAAGGCCATCTTGAGCCAAAACTAGGTTGAGTTGATTTCTTGGCACAGTTTCCCAACCAAAAATTGTCTCTGATAAATATGTATGACATTTGGCATCGTTTCTAGGGAACGAATTAACAAAGAGATATTTCCCTAGAAGAACGATAATTGACTAGATCTATTCTTTGATGGTGAACATAGATTAGACGTTTAACATTGGCTACATATCATTCACCTAGTGACTCCACTTTGTTTTCTCCTAATGATTCCATGGGTTGCATATTCTATTGGAAGAGAAGTCAAGTACATTCATTGTTGTGTTTGGCCAAGGATTAATAATGATTGTTTTCAGTAGCATATTTTGTTGGAATTAATGGAGAAATATAAACTTAGATTACTGTTATGATGATGATAGGATTGAGACTCTAATCTTAGATCTCAGATCCTGTTATCTAGGGAGTGGTTGAAATCATCATGTTAGTGTGAGAGCCTACATGTACTAGGTTCTCCTGATTGAATAGAAGTGTATTAGGTGTACTGCTTGAGCACTCTCCAGGTATCTCACCCAGAGAATCATTTAATTAATACACAGTATCGATTTTTATCATGGTATCAGAGCTACAGGACAGAGGAACCTGTACGCTGATTTGAAAGGCGTGACTGAGGCGAAATCATCGCTTGGATTATAGGGCTAAACGCGCCAATCCCATTGTCGAACTACACACATTTTTTATCTTGTCATTCGTCACATATTTCAACTGTACAGTCACAAAGATCTTCGCGAGACCATGGTGTATAAGAGCGTCGATTGTGCAAACATAAAACAAGGCTGCGTGTTCGAGGAAGGTGTTGACTATTCTATCACCGGTGATTGAAGAACATATCCGTGTGACTGCGTGTGAAACTAGTGATGGCTGCCACGGAAATTATTCGGTTGTATAATCATAAGAAGAAATGTGTACTTTTCCATAGTCACGTGATTCTGTGATATCTCCAATGATTATACAATCATACTCAGAGTTGTAGCCATAGGCGTTACAGTCAAATAAGCAAACGGTCTAATTTTTTTGGCACTCGACAGATAGAAAAAGAAATTTGCATAAGGGATATTGTATGGTGGAATTTCCACACTTGACAGGGGGACAATCTTCAAAAGATGGAATATTAAATTGGGTGTCAACGGCCAGGATGTTGGAGCGTGAGTAGGGCACATAAATAATGTATGTAAGAAGAAGGAAGGAGATGAGCATGGAGAGTCGAGTAGGTTATTACGGACCGCCGAGGAGGAATAGTGTGGAGATCTGCTGTGGTTGAGGTGGAATTCTGCGAAATAGCCAGAACATAGAGAGCCGAGGGCATTTTTTGGACCGATAACGTTTTCTGCACTGATCTTGTCTAATGACGAGCTGTTCTGCAACGGCTACATTCACCTAAGCACTTTTGCTGTAGATTGGGGTCATTGATCGTGGATCAAACACAATTTGTTGAGCTGACTGCTGGCAAGGAAAGGACTGCCGAGCGCAATGAGCATTGTGAAGCTGTAGAGATCCGACGATTGAGAGGAGGGACTGTCACAGAGTCAGTGGAAGAGGGGCGAATCTATACACAGATCAATTATTTGTTTTTTTTAGGCAGCTTTGTTGACAAGGGTTTTTACTCCTTGGAGACCTTCTTGCTGCTTCTGGCATTGAAGGTTCGATATCTTGATTGAATCACACTTATCCGAGGAAATCATGAGAGCAAACAGGTTACATAGTGTTATACGGGAATAGTGTCCACACGGATGCTGTTATTCCCACTAAGATGTGTGGCTATCTTAGAAACAAACAATAAAAGTCTATTGTTGATTCCTTTTATGAAAATAGATGAGAGGAGAACCAAGAGGGCCAACCTGAGTCTTGCGCTCGATTCCCTCTCCTTCTTGATAGAGTTTTGTTTCTCGCTCTTTGTCTGCAAAGGACCTGTAGAATCACAGCAACATACTACTATGCAAGAAACAAGGATCTAAATTCACAGATAATGTAGGATCAAATGTACATTAACCATATACAAGCACATATAAACGAATACACCAGGATATGGAAGGAAACAAGAATAGCTTTATTCAAATAAAAGTAGCAAGAGGATTACAACCATGAGCAGCTCTGACCCAGCATCATCCTCTAGCTAAGAAGCTCTTCTTTCACCTCAAGCAAAGCAAAATCACCCAACACTGTGAATGTACACAAGAATACTGACAACATTTCTCTATAGATTACAAAATTCCAGCCTCTGGATCTCTGTGATGAGGGATCCATATATAGATGATTACAGAGAGGTGAGTCATCTTTTGGGATCTTGATTAGTGTCTTCTCTCTGATAATTCCTGCTTCTACTTGGAGAATGAAGATATCTTACTCATCCCTGGTCAAAAATGGAGTGGCAAGTGTCAGAGTGGAAGCTTCTGGAAGATTCCATGATCTTCCACCTCGCATTTTGGTCCCTGCCATTTGTCCATTCCCGACCATCACACCCTACAAAGGAGAAAAACAGTATGCATTGCACCCTGTACATTGGGAAGGTGATATGCATCGCACCCTCTGCATGGAGCTTTCTATATGGTCCAATTTTGACCATTTATGAGCAGTTTTTAGTGGAGAACTTATGGGAGAAGATGTAATCAGTTGACCTTGTTCCTTTAGGAAGTGAAGCAACCCTTTTAGGGACTTAAGAGCCCTCAGTTTATGGACATTTGTGATTGGGGTTGAAGTGCCCAAAAATGTCTATAACACAGCGGGAACCAAAAGAACCTCATTTTTGGAAGAGGTCGTGAAGTTGTTGGGCTTACCAACCACAACACATCCAAAACCATACACCATCGGATGGCTTCACCAAGGATGGGATCTTCGCATCAGCTAGCAGTGTCACCTTCTATACAAGATCAAGCCCTTCATGGATTAGGTATTGTGTGACATTGCTCCCCTTGAAGTTTTTGATGTATTATTAGGAAAACCATACTTGTGGAAGTGACATGTTGTGTATGAATCAAGGCCCCATGTTGTTATTGCTACTTTGGGAAATAAGTTGTACAGGATACCAAAGGTAGCACCGCCTACTGCCATCTCTTTGGTTACTGCAAAACAATGTAGTAAGCTCATTTCCAAAACCAAGAAATTTGTTTTCCTGATGATACGCCCTCAAGGAAAGAAGAAGACAATGGCCACGACCTCCAGACAAGGCCCCTCTGCATGACAACTATAGATGGACAAGGTCATGAAGGAGTATGAGGACATCTTCACCTCCCCCGCAGGGGTTCCTCTGCAATGTCAAGTCAAGCAATCCATTGATTTGACCCCAGGTGACCCGCTGCCCAATGGACCAATCTATCGGCACTCCATTTTGGAGAACGGTGAAATCAAGAGGTAGATTCAGGAGTTGCTGCAAAAATTTCACAATTGTCCAAGTTCATCACCCTGTGGGAGCTCAATCATGTTGGTAGATAAGAAGGATGGGACTTGGAGACTTTGTATTGACTACTGGGTGCTGAACAAGATCACGGTTTGTAATAGGTACCTGATCCCATGGATTAATGACCTCCTAAACTAACTAATGGGGGAAAAATATTTCAGAAAGATCAATTTGAAGTCAGGATATCACTAGGTACCAATTGAACCCTCCGATGTGTGGAAGACTACCTTAAAAGCGAAGGAGGGTCTTTTCGAATGGTTGGTTATGCCTTTTGGATTGACGAATGATTCTGCAACCTTCATGAGGCTAATGGATGAGATCTTGTGGCCATTCACCAACTCATTTGTAGTGGTATACTTCGATGACATCCTGATCTTCAGCCAGAGTTGGGAAGAGCATGTCCACCACATCCGACAGGTTCTCCAAACACTGTGGCAATACAAGATATGTGCCAATTTGGAGAAATGCACTTTTTGCATGACCCAAGTTTAGTATCTGGGATACATTATTTATGAACAAGGGGTACATGTGGATCCAGCCAAGATCCAAGTCATTTGGGATTGGCCATATCCAACCACTCTAATAGAGCTCCACAACTTTCTAGGTCTTTCTAGCTTCTACTGTAGGTTCGTGTTGGGATTTTCTCATATCACTTGGCCCTTGAGTCAAGTCACCAAGGGAGGAGTGAAAGAAAACTTCTTTTGGTCTGAATCTCAATAGAATGCATTCATAGAGTTGAAAGATCGCCTCCGTTCAGCACCGGTGCTCACATTACCAGACTTGTAAAAACCATTTGAGGTCAAGACAGATGCCTCTGACTATGCTATTGGGGCAGCCCTTACTCAACACAGGCATCTAGTGGCATATCATAGTGAGACACTTTCAGACATAGTCTAGAAGTATCCCACTTATGAAAAGAGATGTATTCCGTTGCAGAGGCCTACTAACAATGGAAGCATTACATTTTCGGGAAGGAAACATTCATCCACACATACCACCGACCCCTGAATTTCATACAGACCCAAGGGAAATTGCATAATGATCGCCATCAGAAGTGATCCACATACCTGCAACAATTCCCTTTGAATATCAAGTATAAGAAGGGAAACACCAATAATGTTGCATATTGCCTCAGTCGACCACCGATCATGGCACTAACCACCATTCTCAACTCTTTTGGTCATGAGACTTCTGATTGGCCACTTCTCTACAAAAGCGATCCAAAATTTTCCACACATGCCAGACACTCTTGGAGGGTTAGCATGTTCCAGATTTTCACCTCCAAGGTGCCATGTTATGCCACCTAGGTCACCTTTGTGTTCCTTCAAGCAAGCATGCCAAGATGATTTGGGAAGCACACTATAGTCGGGCTACTGGGCATTTCGAGGTCGAGAAAATGGTGGCAGTAGTGCAGAAGTATTTCTATTGGCTAAATCTTCGACAGGATGTTGGGAAGTACATCAGATCATGCACTTCCTACGCCATTGCCAAACCAACCATCAATAAGCAAGGCCTCTATACCACGCTACCTACCCCTAGTCGACCTTGGGAATCCATATCCATAGATTACATGTCAGGCCTTCCTTCCACTAAGCATGGAAATGACTGTGTTTTTATGGTCATCAATAGGTTCTCAAAGATGACCATTATGGTGGCCTACAAGAAGCATATCACAACTGAAGCCACTACTAAAATCTTCTTTGAATGAGTGTGGGTACACTTTAGGATCCCACAGTCTATCATCTCAGATCTGGACATTAGGTTCCTCAATACATTTTGGTCTAGTCTCTGGTCGATGTTGGACACCAAACTCATTAAGTCCATAGCCTTCCATCCTCAAACTGATGGCTAGACAGAGGTTTTCAATGGTGTTAGCGCTTGGAATTCACCTAGGCTGAGATAGACAAACTCTCAAGGCTACATCAAACCATTTCACCTCGTAGCTAGCCCTACGAGGTATGAGAAGGCTCTCTCAGGTCAAAACTCGATGGATTTTGTCAATAGGATGAGTTGACCAATTAGGAACAAGGATTTTAGGCTAGTAAACTGATATGGGGGATTGGTTTAGAGTTTTTGGATTTTTTTGGTGGCAATTGGAGGGAGTGCAACTCAGGGTGCGGGGATTGAGCTCAGTTTTTGCAGGTGATTCCTTGGGGCCAGGTAGGAATCTATGCTGATGCCTTTAGTCTGAAATAGATGATCAAAGAAGAAAGGAGGAAAGCTAAAGAGGGAACAATGAATTCGAATCCTCTCTAGACAGTGGAAAACATAAAATTTAAACAAAATTGAAAGCTGAGCATGGCATGCATGAATTCAAACTTTATCACTTCTTTTGTTTAAATGGCAGCAAGAGATTAAGGAATGGAACACATAAACACACTTACAATAACAGTAGGAAGCACACCATCAACATAATAATCCACAAGAATCCACAATGAAGTCTGCAAAACCCTGGCCTTCCTTTTTCCTCAAATTGCAGAAAATACAAGTCAATAATACAATAAAACTTCTCCCTCTAGAGTCCAACCTTCCAACCTGTCAAAATGACTAAGAAAACACATAATATAGG
>APFE030536994.1:8869-40719 GCA_000404065.3 Pinus taeda
TAAACCATCGCCCTTTATACCAACATTTCAGAGAGCACATTCAGCCTAGTGTTGCCATGCATTTTTGCACATTTTGTATTACAGCTCTCTTCTTGGATTCATACATAACCCTTCGGATTAAGGGGGGGAATGTTGGAAACCTAATCCTCAATGGGTTAGTGTGGAAGCTGAATAGACAAAGTAGTCCAAGAGACCTTGGGATGTGAAACCCAATGGTCACAATAATGTATTATAAATGTATATCTCTTGTTAATAAAAATTGTATTGTCATGTTTTATCATTCCTATTTGTGGTTGCCCATGTGTGTTTAACAATAATGATAATCTTTGTGCAACTCTCTTTGATGCATGATCCTAATATCTATCCTAGTAAGGTCGCGACACGCCCGGGTGAGACACCTCACCTCTCTTGAGTAATGTAAAAATGTCAGTGTTACGCTATATTACAACCAATCCTTTGATGGCCCCTGTGTTTGAACCTAGGGTCTCTATCTTTTACAATTTTCCGCCAATTAATGGTTCTATTATAGGGGCCTGAAATGTCTTAAAGGGATCTGGAACATGGTGTCAAGTATTTTTAATAAGGACCTTCAGGATTGGTGGCATGAGCAAGTAGAGTGGTTTGCTTCTCAATAAGCGCGACTTCGTTCATAAAGTGTGAAGCGAGTGAAGGAGGAACTTTTGTATGTGGAGCTTGTGAGTGATCAGTATGAGATATTCTGGTGTAAGTTCCCAAAAGAGCTTTACAATTGGTTAAGAAGGTTGCAAACAAAAGAAAATATGGGTAGCTAAAGTATATCTCCCTATACCTGAACTCAAGTTGACCTGGTCGATCTACATCGGCTCGATACAGACCTTACTTGGGTTGTCGATTTCTGGGTACAAGTTACTTTAGAAGACTACATTATCGAGTTTGCTGCATAAGGCCACCCGTCCTTTTCCAAGGTTGAGGCTATGTTCAATTCAGGGTTGCGAGGAAGGATACTAAAGGATATTTTGTCGTGGGTTAAAGTTTTAATGGTGGAAGAGAACCTGCTTCTGATCCAGGGCTAATCCATGGCCACTTAAAGCCTCAGTACTAGGGGAGGGGTATAGGGGGAGGAAAATTACCTAACTATGAGCTATGAAAATGGTGGAGATATGGATGCAGATGACTTGTAGATGGCTAGATATTTGAGGGAAAAAGGAGGGCATGGATAGCTAAGGAATGGCGGGAAAAGGCTTTGCAGGAGATCCATAAACGACAAAGGGGGTTGCACCAAGTAGGAGTAGTATTGAGTAACCTAGAAGCACGAGAAGGAGGAGTAAGTCGATTGGAGTTGCAGAACAAGGGGATAGAGATAAAGTGAGGCCTGGCCTAGTGGGAGAGGACAAGACCACTATAGTGACGTAGGTCAAAAGAAACAATAGAGATTTCCTCCCACTAAGAGAGACGGAGACACCAAAAGGATCGAGCCCTACAGGCCAAAGGGAGGGCCCTACATGCACTTCGCTACGAGAAGGTTATTTTCTGAAGATGATGTGTATCCCAAGAATAGTAACTCATTGCCTATCAGTTCAAGTAGCACTTCCCCTAACCTTCCTTTGGTACTTTATCAAAACCTTGTTCAATTTATCTCTAGGCTAGTTAAACTTAGAAAGGTTCACAAAGTACATAACACCTATAAGACTAGTATCTCTAGTGGTATAAATAGTAGTTGTAATTCAGGTCTCCAAGGGTCATCGCAACCTGGTTCACAAGGGTTCATACTTGTCTCACCGGTTTAACCCTATATGGTTGACAACATGGTAGGATATTTTACTCGGTATCCTAAGTTCTCTGGGAAAGGGAATGAGGATGTTGAACAACATTGGTACTTATGTGAGGCTATATGGAGGACTCGTCAAACTCAGGATGCCACTAAGCTAATTGAATTTCATACCTTTCTGAGAAAGAACAGTAAGGTGGTTCATCAAGTGGTCCACCCTACATCAAAATTTGCAATAGATGAAGTTTGATGGGAATTCATTCAATAATTCAAACTTCCACAGACTAACCAATAGGGTTATCTGAATTGTGGGAAATCAAGCAGCGAGGGGTAGAAACAACATTTGAAATGATGCAAAGGTTTACGGATTCCATTGGAAAGCTGAGTTACCCCATTGATCCTAATTGCCAGTGGGATTGGTTCATCAAAACATTGTTTCCACTCATCTGCATGCCGCTGACTTAGCAGAATATTGACACCCTATAAGATGCACTTGAACATGCAACCAAGATCAAGGATATAGCATGATATCCACATTGTAATAGCCCCTGGTTGATTTCCTATGTAAATAAATAAAAATAATAACCAAGGTCATGGGACATGTATTCCAAGCTGAATGTTGGGAAAAAACATAGTCATGGGGATCACTAGTGATTAATAAATGGCTATGGAAATTGGAAAAGGAATTGGCAAAGAGGCATTAATTGGCATTTTATTTATGAAGAAAATGGAAAATAGGAGAAAAGGAAGGTGAAAGGTCACAAAATTGCATGTGAGGAAAATTGAAGGAAAAATACAGGAAAATGAAGAAAATAGAGGCCTCAATAATAAAAACTCTTATGAGGATTAGTTCACAAATTTTTGTCAGTTGAGATTTTGATAGTTCTATGATGGAGCTCTCTCTTTATTCTCTCTATTCTCTCTATTCTCTCATACTCTTTCACACTTAGAGTTTTCTTGCAGCACTCTTGGAGGATTTTGGCATACATTGGAATTGGAGGAAGAAGGTAAAGGAAAAGCAGGAAAGCACAAGGGGGCAGCGGGGTCATCGACTATAGTTGGATTACTTTGCAGGTAACAGGTTGCATGTATGATCTCCTTGTTGACTTATGGATGCATGGTATATGCATGTTATTATTTGGTTATGATTTGTCATTAGCATTGAGGATTACTTGGATTGACAGTGGTTTTGCCTAGCCTTGCCATTTCCTGGATAGCCATGGTGTTGTGGGTTTTTCCACTTGTTGTTTTCTGATTGGTGCTTGTAATTCCTTATGGTTGTGGGTTGGAACAAACGTTCTGGAAGCTCTAGAACAACTTGGGTTGAGTTACCAGTCTTGGAGCCTAGGTTGGAGAAATGCTCTAGAGCCCTTGGTGGGGTGAGCTACTAGTCTTGGAGTCAAGTTGGACAAACGCTCTGGAGCCCTGGAAGGTTGTGGGTTGAGTTATTAGTTTCTAGAGCCCTAGACAACTTGGGTAGAGACCGATTTGGTTGTTATTAGTGATGTCTGACCATGAGGTGGAATCACTCGTTGAGGGTTGAGGTGGTTTTTCCTCAGGAAGCCTTGATTTGGTTTATTCCATGAGATCCCACATTCGCTTGGAATATGTGTGGTCATGATTGGCTGAAAGCGGGATTTGGTGTAGTCCAATTTATGGTCGGGTGGTATGTGGAAGTCTCAGACTTTTTCCTATGTTAATAAGTGTTATTCTTCCATTATGATTCATGTATATTTATTGGCAATGTGTTGGTGATATTATGGCTGAGTTGCCATGGTTTATATGCTGGTTGTTTTCTCATTAAATGTGTTTCATATGATGTGTATCTTCTATGGCTCTTGTTATGAAATGTTTAGCTATTGACAAGTGATGAAGGTATGGACTAATGAGTCGTGTTGCATCTATGTGGAGAGATCATAGGGTCTTCTAGGTGATTCTCATATGAATCTCATACTTCTATAATCATATATGAATTTATGACCTATAGCTTACTTGTTTGCAATATGTTTGACAAAATTCCTGTCATGTTCTAAGTAGTCTATGTCAAGTTCTACCTTCAAACTTGTATGTCTAACATTATTTCTATGCCATTATTGATTCTGAGAAGTTACAAGAAGTTATGGGCAGTGGTATGGACTTGGAATCTAGGCTCAGATCTTGGGACCGCATGCTCCTAACTAAGAGATTTGGGGTGCAACTGCATGGATGCAAGCTTGTGCATGCAGTTGGAGGCTCCTAACCATATGGATGCCTTGTTGTGGGAGCGTTTGAGGACCCAGGTCAGATAAAAGGGTGTCCAACTCAGCTTTTGGCCACTTGGGGTGGTTACTCAACCTCTGAGGGACCTGCAACCCCTATAGAATGTTATGAAATGTCAATTTGTCTTATGTGGTTGACCCCACTTCCTTAATGGAGCCTATTGACCACTATAGTGGAACTTGATGATTATATGAAGACTCCATGCCCAAAGATGATCCGAAGGACACTTGTATAATCATATATGATTAGTTACGGAGTTTTTAAACCTACTTCTATTTCTCATCATGTTTCTTGTACCTAGATTCCACACCTTGCA
Organism: Pinus taeda; assembly: GCA_000404065.3. Lineage (NCBI taxonomy): Eukaryota > Viridiplantae > Streptophyta > Pinopsida > Pinales > Pinaceae > Pinus > Pinus taeda. Next base: position 13,192 of record APFE030536994.1, read on the forward strand.
AGGAATTGTAATAAGTGATACTAATAATGATGAGCTTTGAGTCTGTAAAGGGCCCATGATGTTGGGAATCGATCAGAAAATGAGCACACCTTGGAGTGTTTTTTTTTTTTTTGTTATCTCGTTAATTATCCCTTTTTTTTAGAGGCAAATAATTTTCTAGGTTTTTTCACTCACTTTTTAACCCAAAGTTGGGGTGACGGTTTGAAGGTTGAGCCTTTAACATATCTTAGTGTCTAGAGTCGATATATATTACCATACTAGATCACACACAAAAATTTGTGGAATTTGGTTAGGTTTAGGTAGTCATTTTTTAATTTTTTAGGTTTTCCGCACTACAGAAATTGCAATAAAAAATATGTTTCTAATGTAATAAGTGATGTCTAGAGAAGTTGTGTGGGGTATGAGTAATAAAATTTGCACCTATCACTCTCGACCTTCTACTATGAGACACTTTGAGGGGTTAAACATGTGTTTTGAACCCTCAAAACCCATTTTTTCAAAGTTTAGTGGGGAATCTAGCAATTAATTAAGCCATAAATTAAAAAATGGAGAAAAACAAATATCCGCACATGCTAAATGTCGTGGAAATGAGGTGGAAAATCATGGAGGAGTTAAAGTGAAGTCCCAAGGTGACGTGGACTCCTAAAATCAAGGAAAGGACATGTGCTCAAATAAAAACGAATTTATGGTATTAAATGAGAAAGTTGCTTGGAAATTCAAATTTGTGAAGTTAATGCACATTTGGGAGGATTTGGGAGAATATTTGGTAGAGATTTTTGTGGGAAATTATCCCCACATGGGTTACCACCCATCTACACTTGTCATTCCATCATAAATTTCGAATTTGGTACATAAGGGAAGATAAAATGATGTCCACTTGCGAGAATTCAATTTTTACACTTGGCATTGGAACTTCATTCAATAAATTCGAATTTCTCTTTGGGATTGTCATCTCATGTCACTTGTTTAATCACTTTTACATTGGGATCTTCTCCCAACTCTCTATGTAATGAGGCTATGGGCTCTCATATTGTATCATTGTCTACTAGCTCTTGTGCTTGCGGAAGCACTGCTACCTTGTACATTTTCAAGAATATCAATAAAAAGATTTTGTGGGTACATTCATGGGTGTTCTTCCTTCGGAGCATGGTGCATTATGAGCTATTGATATAATCTTTATATGCTTTGAATTATTTCATTTTCCATACATTCTTGTAAACTTATTAGTGCACAGTTATCTTGTATTAGCATTTGATTTGAAAGTAGGTTCTAGAGTTTGAAAATTCTAGTTTATTTTCAAAGGAATTTCTAGAAGTTTCAATTCATTGTTTGCTTATCTAAATCTACATGAACTAATTTTTTATTTGAATATTGTAGAATAATTTTTGTTGGATCAAGCGTAGCGGGGAGAATTTGGGAGACCAACCCACTCTTGGAGCACCATTCAAAGAAACTCTCATTTGTTATTTGGACTCACTTAGTTTAACTTACGAAAAGTGTCTTGCAAAGATTCGTTTGGGCATAACTTGTATACAAACAATTATTTTAAAAATTTAAATCTTTGACATAATGCTTCATCGATTATATTAACTATTTGAGAGCTTTTTATAAACTAAGCCAATTAATGGGGTTCACTCTCATCACTTGATTTGGTTTCTTGTATATTATTTATATTTTATTAACTGTTTCCATATTCTTTCTACAATAATTTGTTTCTTGATCTTGCAGCCATAGACATAGTGTTGGTGACAAGAGCATCAGAGAAGGATCACACAAACTCTAACACTTTTCTTTGTAGGACCTCTCTACCCCTTCAAAGTTGATAGTTTTTAGGAGGTCGTGGATAAAGAGGAGGGTTGCTACTTGGCAAGGCCGTGGTCTTTTGAGGAGGATAGACTCCTTCTTTTGTGCAACATTTCATTCACCTTTGGAGACCAACCCTTGGGGCACCAAGAGACACTTAACTTTTTCAATCTTTAGAGCTTTTTCATTATACTTACTTCATTTTCTGAATTTGAGTTTGAAGAAGGAGATCTAGAGCTCGAGAAGCCCCATTAGTTGTAAAGACTCCTCTTGAAGATTTACTTTAGGCCTCTTCAAGGTTTCTCATCTTGTAACATATAATAAAAGCTTAGTTTTTCTTGTGGAAGCTTGGGTTTTCACCCAAGGCATCATTTTCCCCTTTTTGCAAAAGGAGGAACATTTGGGTGGTTTGATTTTGAGCTTGTTTTATAAGTTTTCATCTTGCGTGCCTTAAAATTAACACAACATCACCTTCACAAGCTAATTTTTTGAATTTGCTTTTTGTTACTTATTTTCATGCTTTGCCATTTCAGGTTTAGATTTCAAGTACAATTCTAAATCTTACTTTTGGAAGCAATTTATTTTATGCAATACATCTAATTTCGAGTAGAAAAGTTTAACCATTTGCTTCATGTTGGACTCACAATAGACTCATTTTTTACATGTTCATTTATTTAAATTATTCGCTCATTTTGCAAACACATAAATTTCAAGCTTCATTGCTTTAGGTTGTTATTGGTTTATCATTTGTCAAAGCAATTATTTTGAGGAACTTACAATATTATATGTTCATGAAGCTTATGTATCTTACATTATCTTGAGCTACTATCCATGTTATCTTTTTGAGCACATTTCCATTTTCTTGAAGCAAAGCATTTAGTAATCTTATTTAATTAATGTGTAAGCTAATTTCCTTTCCCAATTGAGTTTAGATTTTGCAATTTACTTTGAGCACTATTTCTATTATATTAAATGCACTGCAAATCTCTATTTGGAAAACTTATTTGCATACCATATTAGGCATTTTAGTATAGTTGCTTCCTCGATAAAATTAATCTCCAAGCATAAGTTTGGTTGATAGAAAGAATAGGGAAAAAAGCTTTCTTGGAAAGTTCTTCCATCTGGTACGAAGTAAGGTAAAAGTGAGTGACCCTACAATTATGAAGGTGGCTTATCCCCTTGTAGGAATGAAGGCACGCTGTCTCACAAGACTCAAGGGACAAGTATTGTTAATGGCACCTTCGTGTCCTCGCCCCCTCTTTCTTACAGTCACCCCAATTTTTACCCTTTAGTAAGAGCTCAAGAGGAGGACTTCTCACTTAGATTAGGCAATTTAGATTAAAAATAACCAAGACTAATTGCATCCAAATATAGTATAAGTGCATCTCTTGCTAATACATCTTATGGCTTTACTTGCAATCGTCCATTCTACTTGTCATTGTTGAATACTTTATGTTGGCAAGCATTGTTTGATTTTCCTTTTGCAAGTAGAACACTAATTGTTTTTCCTTTTGTAAGACATCTCTATATGCTTTGATTTAAGCTTTGATTATATTTTGAAATCATTTTATATCTTGTACCAATTATCATGCTAACATCTCTGTTTCCATTTCAGGATTGCATTGCTTTCATTGTTGGAAGCATTCTACTTTTGTTTTGTGAAAATGTATCTTTCATTCCTCTCGAGCAATTTATCTTAAGGCATTGGTTTTATGGTTTTATCATGTTAATGATTTTTATTGCTCATGTCATATTTTGCTCGTAATTCTTAAAAGTAATCCACTTTCACTTTGACACCTCTCCTAGAAGCTCACATTTCGTTAACTTAGTTTTCCATTTAGGGACAACCCCCCATAGCTAACCTAGGAGATAGCTTAAACGAAGAGAGAATGGATTTAGTGTGATAACCCCTTCTCTTAGTACCCTATCACCAACCATACCTTGTGGGGCTGAAGACTTTTCTCACTGACTTGTAGTAGGCGTAGGCAGCACAGTCAACAAAACCTAAGAGGTCGGGTCATGTCACAGTGGCTCCTCCTCTCATGTTTACCTCGACAGGCTGGTGAAACTGGGTAAATGTGGTAGGGGTGGTTACACACGTGGACATTGAGGAGGATCAGTTTCCAATGATCCTACTCTCATAGGATTATAGCATCAAATCTTTGATCTGACAGAGAAGCTGAGGGACATGCACCCATTATGACATGCACGAACTCACATGTGGTGCACCAACTACCACATTGAAGGGCATCATGCCACAGAGTGCCCAAGACTGAGGGGGACGCGCACTCCCTCCATAGTCGCGGGGACCTCTACATCATTACCCACCACCAGAGCTGCGCAGATTGGTACGCAAGGTTTATACCTAGGCTGCACACAATTTCATGCATTTCCGAACGAGCAGGGTGCCTCTCCAAACAAATACGATGAAATTTATTGAACATATGGACATCTTCCATGCCATTGTCCAATCTTACAGAAATATTCTAATGTCCCGAACAATGTTTTCTATGAATTCTACGATTCACTGACTTACCACACTGATCAATGTAGGGCATTAGATGCTCTAGATGACCGGTTAGATCGTTCTGCCTTTAGGATTAATGAAGCTCCTTGAGGGCGAAGAGGAACAATTGGAGAACATGAGGCAAAGGTTTGATCTGTTGTTATAATTGTGATCAAGAGGGGGGCATTGTAAGAGACTTCCCACTACCTAGAAGACCCTGGTGCTCACAATGCATAGTCAATATGCACGCAACAAAGGATTGCTCAAAACTAATTGCTAGATGGAAGGAGAACAACTGGTAGAGAGGAGAAAATTTCATAAATGTAGAACCACGGGAACTTGAACAAGCTTTGATGTCAAACATTAACATAGTCACCCCTTGGGGGGGAGACTGGAGTTGACTTTGGGGACGTCGAATAAACAAGGATCATAAATCTTGACTTGCGAAAGCATTCTTATGATTCCATCCAGCATAAATAGTACTATAAAGATGCCATAGATATCTTCAACCAGTTGGTTCCGACTGATGGCACCTAAGGAGAGCAAAGAGAACTTTTAAAGGTCAGAAGCCCAAAAATACCACAAAAACAATTCCCAACATGTAGTAGAATGGTTCAAGTTGTTCTTATAGATGAGCAGATATTGGGGCAGTTGCAGAAGAAGCTTAAAGTTGTTGTTAAAGATGGGGAGCTCTTGGAAGGGATCATCTCTTCCAATTTTCTTAAAAGGCATTCCAAACGAGTGTAGAGGAACAAGAAAAGAATAAGGAGGGAATTTTGTGACGATGCCTAGATTGCAGTGTTCTAGATCAAGGACACTATGCTAGATTTGGATTCAGACGTGAACATTTTACCAAGTAAGACCTAGGAAGCCTTGGGAAGACCTAAGTTGGTATTCTCCCTGATTCAGTTGCACATGGTGAATCAGTATTGTATCCTCCTAGTTGGACGCCTAGAATATGTACAAGTAAACATAGTAGGGGTAAAGACATATCAAAAATTGAGGTCATAGACATAATGGGAGACAAAGACCCCTATATGGCATTACTGGGGATAGATGGGGCCTTCGAAAACTATGCATTGATTGACCTAAAGAGGAAAACAATGACTTTCGAAGTAGATGGAGTCAGGGTGATTCGACCCTTGGATCCCTATCAAGGCCTTAGGTTCAATGAGTTAATGGACTATAGGGAAAAACTTGAACTACTAGATTAATTATTCAGGCTCACATTAAGAAAGAGGGACGACTACATCAATCCTATAAAGGATGAGTCGATTAGCTAGAGAAGTATTCAGAGCTCCACAGATGGATGAAAAATTGTGTGGGATGATTGGCAGCAAGGGGGTCATGAGATCCACTCATGGCAATGCACAACTATTCACTGTATCCACTAGGTTGGTAGAAAGGTACAAAATTTCCTTGTTTTTAAGGGTATGGGTTTAGTTATTGATTTATTTTTTTTCTACGTTAAGACTAACCGAAGTACCCACGGGGGATTTGAACCGGTGACCTATCGCAAGGAGTGCCTTAACAGCGCATCCATTCACTGTCAATCCAAAGCCCCGTGGGCTGTTTAGTTATTGATTTTATCGATGGAGTTGATTTGAATATTTTTGAAGCACACAAGATACCCTTACTAGATGTTTCCCTTAAAGTGACATCGACAACGTGATGGGGTTTCCATCACAACCATCTCAAGGGGTGGGAGATGGTTAAATCCACATTGATATGCAAATTCGAGTATTCAGAAGACTGGTCGCCCAATCTCATTAAGTATGAAGGGTACACTGATCCTCACCAACATATACAAAGTTGTAAATATACATGGAGCAAGGAAGGACTCCCTAAGAGTCCATGGGTGCATAAATTTGTCCACACTCTGGGAACATTACCCCAGGTATGGTACCTTGAGGAAGAAAGAAGGAGGCAAACTAGTGACTAGGATCGCATGACAACCCAATTCATCCATGATTTCTCCTTTGCCAACGATAACGAAAGGATAATAATTGCCTTGAAAGTAGTCAAGAGCGTATTGTTCCCAACAGGAGATCTCACTAAGGACTATTGTGACCAGGCTACCTTCAATCATACCTATTAATCCAGATTTCATAAAACTATGGCTTATGGAATATAAATCTTGAATATGAGGGAGACGATTTAGAAGGGTTAAGGCATTTGACCTCTAAGGAATCTGAAGGGGAACAAAACATAGAATATGGGTCTGTAACGGTCAGTCTACAACTAAAACCTATGAAGTTGCGAAATCGCAACATCGGGACAAAAGAGAAACCAAAACTAGCCTCCATCGAGGACTATTGGGATGAACATACCGCCAAGGAAATCTCTGATCTCATGAAGGAGTATGAGGATCTTTTCCTTTCGTCCGTTGTATAGATCAAAGGAATTAAAGGGGAGTTAGGAGAAGTGAAGACATGTTGAATCCAAATGTGAGACTAGTGAAACATCGATCATATCGATTAAACCCAAGGGTAAAGAAAATGGTGAAGGAGAGATTGATAATATGTCAGTAGCGAGCCTCATCTTCCCAGTTGATGAAGCTGAGTGGGTCAGTTTGATTATCATACAGAACAAGAAATATTCTAAAGAAATTATTGTCCGTGTAGATTACAAGAGCTTGAACAATGCATGTGTCCATGACCCCCTTCCCACTCCATTCAATAATGAAGTCCTTGAAAATGTTGCAGGTAATGAAACCTACTCCTTCACGGATAGGTTCTCTGGTTATCACCAAGTTAATATAAGAAGAAAACCACCTTCATGACTAAATGGGACTCTTATGTAACAACCCTAGTTGATTTTCTGTGTAAAAAAATAAATAAGACCAAGGTCACGAGACAGGTATTCCAAGCTTAGTTTTGGGAAAAACATCTTAGTGGGTGTTCATTTGGTTAATTATGGGTAAAGGAAATTGACAAATGAATTGGCAAAGGCATTTGGAAAGGAAAGGGGCATTAACTGGCATTTTATTTATGAAAATAATGGAAAATAGGAGAAAAGGAAGGTGAAAGGTCACAGGTTTGCATGAGAGGGAAATTGAAGAAAATAGAGGCCTCAATGATAAAGAGGATTTTAAGGATCAATTCATAGCTTTTGTCAATTGAAGCTTTTGTCAGGTTTAGCTTGGAGCTCTCTTCTCTATTCTCTCTCTCATACTCTTGCACACTTAGAGTTTTCTTGGAGCACTCTTGTAGTGTGGCATACTTGGGATTTGGAGCAAGAAGTCAAAGGAAGAGAAGGAAAGTGCAAGGGGACAATGAGATCAACAACTACAACAGGTTTTGTTTGCAGGTACCAAGTTGCATGTATGCTTTCCTTTCTAGTTTTGGCATGCATGGCATATGTGTGTGGTTTCGTGGTTATGATCTGTCATTAGCATGGAGGATTGCCTAGATTGACAGTGGTTTTTCCTACCCTTGCCATTTCTTGGATAGCCATGGTGTTATGGGTTTTTCCTCTTGTTTCATGGTTGGTGCTCATGTTTCTTTTGGCTGTGGGTTGAGGTATTAGTTCCCGGAGCCTTGGTTTGACAAACACTCTTGAAGCCCTTTAATAACTTGGGTTGAGTTACTACTCCTGGAAGCCTTGGTTGGACAAATGATTCGGAGCCCTTGGTGGGTTGAGTTACTAGTCCTATGGTTGGACAAACGCTTTGGAGCCTGGCAGCAGCTATGGGTTGAGTTACTAGTCTTGGAAGCCTTGGTTGGAACAAACGCTCCAAATCCCGAGACGCGGTGGAGGGTTGAGGTGGTTTGGCCTTTGGAAGCCCCCGTTCGATGTTCTTGGTTTATTCCATGAGATCCCAAATTCATGCTTGGAATATGGCGTGGGCGTGATTGGCTGAAATAGAGATTTCGTTCAACCCAATCTATGGTCGGGTGGTACGTGGAAGTCACTGACTTGGTTGGATTTGCATATCTTAATATAAGCTCCTTTTCCTTTGGTATTATATGAGTAAATGTGCTTGTCACTATGTGGCTTGAATGATTGTTTCATCAATAATATTTCTCTGGTTATTTGTTGGATATAAGCATGTTTTATGACATACTTGAGTTATGGCTCTTATCATGTTTTGATTAGTAGATGAAATGTCCATGAATGCATGACCTAATAGATGATATTTCAACTATTATGAGGAGGCATCAATCCTTCTTGGCGCTTTTCAGATAAGTATGAGGTCACTATGTTCATATATGTTGTTATGACCTGTAGATTACATGTTCATGATATTTTTGACGGAATGCCTTTCATGGTTGGTAGGGGTCATTTCAAGTCCTTATTCAATTTTTTGCATTAGTAGCCTTGTCTCAATGTTATTTATCATTTCTAGAAGTTCCATGAAGTTCTGGGCAGAGGCCTGAGTCCTAGCCCTAAAAAAGTGGTTCAAAATTTGGGGTCACTGGCACAGAACTCCCTGAAAAGGGCCATAGTCGCATGGATGCTTTGTTGTGGGAGCGACTAGAGGGTCCCAGTCGCATGGAAGGATTTTCTTGGGAGCAACTAGGGGTCTAGTTCAACAAAACATCAAGTTGGCTAAGGGATTGGACACCTAAAGGGGTTGGTTGGATCCTGAAGGTTTTGAAGCTCCTAAGGAAGGTCAGATTGGTCTTATCTTGTCAATTCCACTTCCTTAAACTATGCATGGGGAGTTGAATCATATCATAGTAACTCTTCGTCACATGATTACCCCGGTGGACAGGTTAGCTTTGGTAAATGTTGGAGGAGGGTGTTACAAAGTGGTATCAGAGCATGGTTCAACACTTGGATTGGATGAATGGAGTGTGTTTCTCATGCATGCATGTAGGTTGTATATGTGCTTGTTATGTATGCATGGTGATGGTCATTTTTACAATTGTGTCGTCATGTAGAAGTTAATTATGTTGTTGTTGGGATGTGTTTGTCATGCATACATGTCGGATAAATATGTGTCTTTTTATGCATGAAAGTGTCCGCATGTTTATTATGTATGTATTTGTATTTGTATGGTTATGCATGCATAGTAGGTCAGAGATGCATTGTGAGAATCATTGTTGCAACTTATGTCACCATGATGTTGATATGTTGGTTGAGATGGAGTAGAAAATGTAGATCATAAGGTGAGGTTGCAACACTAGACCTCAGGGTAAGACAAGATCGTCATACAAGTTTGGATAGTGGGTATGTAGGTATGTTGGTTAATGGTTGTTATAAGCATTAGGGTTATGCACATGCTTGTCAGTCTATTGTTGTTGTGGTTACATGTATGATAGATGTTAGTTAATCAGTGTGATCATATGTACATGCGTCGGTTAGTCATGAAGGATAGTAACTTATTGTTATATGCATTGAGGTCACATGCATGCTGGTTATGATAATTGTACTTAAGATATTGATGTTATATGTATCATGCTTATCTAGATGGGTATATGTAGATGCTTGTGGTTATGATAGTCAAGTATGAGTCGATAGAATTGTGATATTATGTTGCACTAATTTGGACTAACTTGTGCGGATGTGATATCCTCCCTTGAGATACATTGAGGTATGAGTTTGATTATGATTCTATTTAGTTCATTTAACATGGTATGTTTACAATTTGTTTGATTGTTGATTTAGTGCATGACATGAGAACGTGTTTATAATATTGCATGAAGGAATGATCTTGTTTTAAGATGGTTGCACTAAAACATTATGTGCTGAGACAATTGATATGTACTTGAGTATAAGTGAGTGCTAATTCTAGTATTATGATAAATGATTGTGAGTTGACTGTTGATTTTGGCATGGTTGTCAGTCTTAGTAAAAGATAATTAATAGGCATGATGCCTTGATCTTTGGAACATATGATTGACATGTGTGAACAACTACAGGGCACCATGCTTGGTAATATCATGACAATGTAACAATTGATTTATTTATATAACTAACAATTGGGTGATGTGATAATACATAATAAGATTCAATTGCAGCAAGGCAAGGCTAAAAAAATGAATTGGATGAGAATTCCTTTGCCTATGTTTGGAAATCGCAATTCCAAATGAATGAGTGCTTTGCATGAATATAGGAAGTCTTCTTAACCCAGATTTTGTTTGACATTATGTGGATATATGGTATATTCCTAAACATGTATTTGACAGGTATAACAATTGGTTTTCAGTTATGGACGTATTCGTCAAGGGAATGGAGTCCCTCGAGAGAGGATATATGTAAGAGTTTAGTTATAGGTCAGTGTGTTGGGTACAACAAGGTAAGGTAACCAGTATATTGTTATATTTATTTATACATTGACAATTATGTGTTTAAGGTAGTATGATGCAGAGGATTGAATGGCAAAATACATTGCCATGAAATCTTGAAGAAGGCTCAGGTTGAGCTTTCCCTTGGAGGCACTGGGACCACCCATGGGGAATTGAGTCATGGTGTTTGTTGCTAGTTTTGTGCTTTCAGTCTTTTGTGATTTGCTTTTTCTTGATTTACAATTTTGTTTAAGTCTAGTGTATGGCCATACCACTTTGTTTGTGGTGTTGTATTGTTATTGTTATTTCATGGTTTTCTTCTTGTTTGTTTCTTTTTCTTGCCTTTTGTGTTCTAAGGGTCTTGAGAATTGGTTGGGAAGGAGGAAGTTAATGGAGCTCGGGGACAGCTTAATGAAACCCGACAGGGAATGTAAGACCTAGATGAAGCTCGGTGCATGTATAAGGGCAGTTGAAGGAAAGAGTATGACAACTAGTTGGATTGTTTGGGCCCATTGAAGTAAATGAATTGTGGTAGGATAGTCATGAGAAAGGTAACATGAAAGGTAAAGTAAATAGATTTGAGGTGTCAGATGCCTTGTCTATGTTGGGAACTGTTGTTCTCAACGTTGTGTATGTTGTCCATGGATAAAGGAAGTTCTCTTAATCTTGACCTTATAATATCTGGTTATTATGTTGTGATCGTGGTTATGCTAATGTCTATATATGTATACATGTATGTATGTATGTCGTTGTCTAATAGGATCATGATTGATTTATGCTAATATTTATATATATGTATGTATATATGTATGTCATTGTCTGATAGGGTTGTTAGGGATCATTTTTGTGGGGGAATGATTGCTTACGTAGGTGAATGACATGAAGGGGTTCTTGGTCTTATGAGGAATCAAGCGGGGAGAGCAGTCCTGATAGATCAATGAGGTCAATATCATGTGTATATGAATTGATCTTATGTGATTATACTATGTCTATGTTATTGCAGGTAATGCCAAGGGATACATCGGCAGAATGAAATAAGTGTGATCTGCGACATGTTGGGGAAAGCGTGGATTGTGGAAAGACACTATAAACAAGGTTGCTTGGTAGAGATAGTGTGGTATTTGGATGTGCAGTACTACTATTGTGTATATGTTGTACATATTGTTGTACCTGTGATGTTGTATACATGCGGTGTTGTGTATATATAATGTTGTGTACATGTCATTTATGCAGTGTTGTGTACATATGGTGTTGTGCGCATGTTGGATATGTGGCATTCTGTACATTTGGTGGTTTGTACATGTTGCATATGTGGTGTTGTGTACATATGGCGTTGCATGCATGTTGTATATGTGGTGCTATGTGCATGATTGTACATGTGGTGTTGTGTGCATGATTGTACATGTGGTGTTGTGTGCATGAAATTTTGTGTACATGTTGTACATGGGGTGTTGTGTACATGTTGTGCATATGGTGTTGTGTACGTGTTGTGTAAGTGGTGCTGTGTACATGTGGTGATGTGTACATGTTGTGTAGGTGGCACTATGTACATGTGGTATTGTGTACATGTCGTACATGTTGTGTTATGCATGTGTGGTACTATGTTATTGTGTTACTAGGATTGTGTATTCATTGTATCGTGACATGTGTATTCGTTGTGTTGTACTCTGTGCACATATATGCATTGTGTTGTACATCAGGTGTAGGTGTATGTATTGTGTCATGTTGTACATCGAGTGTAAGTGTGTGTTGTGATGTATATTGTGTGTATGTGTACGTGATTGAAGAGGAGAGAAGGTACTAGGCACTTGTTGGTTGTGGCAACCAATCTGATGTGTGTATGGAAAGGACAAAGGTAGAAGCAAAGGACCCATTAAAGGATAAGTATCAATATTTTATTTCAATTTTATTATGCATATGATCTATAATTCTGATTTATGATGGTTACATGTGATCTATGGTTCTGGTTTATGATGATTGCATGTGATTCATGATTTTGATCTATGCTAGCTGTGTTTTAAGCTAACCAGATGTTATATGTTTACACATGATGATTTGGTCAAGCGCTGGTTTGGCTTATTGTGATAGGAAGTGAACATAAGTGAAAGTGTATCTTATTGACGAGCCACCAATAAGGCATGATTTGGATTTATTTCAATTCATTTTGACTCTAATGGGAATTATGTGCTTGGTACAAGAAAACATGGAAATGCTCAAATAGGTGGTTGAAACTGGGTGCAAGAATTAGCAACATTAGTGAAAGGAATTGGAACATACAACAATATGTTGGTAAAGCACTTCAAGAGCATGGCCATTGTGGGACACTGATACCCAATAGTGTCCATTGATTGCCATGATCATTTTATGATATGTGTGATGGTTTTGAGGCAGGGATATGCCTTGGATTTTGGACCTTCTAATGTGAGGAAACCTTGCCAAGGGAGGGGTCGCTCGAGGAACTGTGTAACAGATAAAGGGATGCTCGCGAAACTTGGAAGGTGTGTGACTTCATGGAAGGGGGTGACCAGATTTCCCATGGGACTATGTAGCAAAGAAGGGAAGGTTGAGGATTTTTTTTGGTCATTATCATTGCCAGATGGAATCAGACACACATTGGGAGTGTGCTTTGGAACAATGAGCCGATAAATGTTCAATGAGAGGAACGGTGGGGTAGGATTGTAGCATTGGACATTGGATGCAAATTTGAATTTAGCAGTGGATTTTGGACTTCCTCGGAAGGAGGTGAATCCTGCTATTACTTTGAGGGTGGAGGTGTGAGCCTCTGGATTCTCTTATTGCGGATGCAGGCATCATGTCCTTCTATTTGTTGGTTGAGCAAATGTGCATATGTGTATATTATTGTAAATATGGTATAGATTCATGTTTATAACGCTCCATAGATAATATGTTTATTTGTTGGTTGAAGCAAATGTGCATGAGAGTATATAAGGTTGTTATTGTAAATATTGTAATGAGTTGTCTTATAAAGTTCCCGTAAACAATATGATTGTCATGTTTTCAACAGATGTCAATGTAAACATTGCAACAAGTTGGTTTATAAAGCTCCATGGGCAGTATGTTTTGGTTTTTAGCGGTCTTGTTGGTCGTAGGTATCAACGAACACCGAGGACAATGTTCCCCCAAGGGGGAGGGTTCTATAACAACCCTGGTTGATTTTCCGTGTAAAAAACAAACAATACCAAGGTCATGGGACACATATTCCAAGCTCAATGTTGGTAAAAACATCCTAGTGGGTGTTCATTTGGTTTATTATGGCTAAAGGAAATTGGCAGAGGCATTTGGAAAGGCAAGAGGCATTAATTAACATTTTATTTATGAAAATAATGGAAAATAAGAGAAAAGGAAGGTGAAAGTTCACAGGTTTGCATGAGAGGGAAATTGAAGGAAAATGAAGAAAATAGAGGCCTCAATGATAAAAAGGCTTTTGAGGATCAATTCATAGCTTTTGTTAGTTGAAGATTTTGTCAGGTTTAGCTTAGATCTCTCTTCCCTATTCTCTCTCTCATACTCTTGCACACTTAGAGTTTTCTTGGAGGACTCTTGGAGGAGTGTGACATACTTGGGATTTGGAGCAAGAAGGCAAAGGAAGAGAAGGAAATCACAGAGGGATAGTGGGACCAACAACTACAATGGGGTTTCCTTGCAAGTATTGAGTTGTATATATGATTTCCTTTCTAGTTTTGGCATGCATGGCATATGCATGTGGTTTGTTTGTTATGATCTATCATTGGCATGGAGGATTGCTTGCATTTAGAGTGGGTTTTCCTAGTCTTGCCATTTCCTAAAGAGCCATGGTGTTGTGGCTTTTTCCTTTTGATTTCTTATTTGGTGCTCATCTTCCTTATGGATGTGGGTTGAGTTATTAGTTCCTAGATCCTTTGTTGGATAGATGCCCAAGAAGCCCTATAACATCTAGGGTTTAGTTACTAATCCTGGAAGCCTTGGTTGGACAAACGCTTACGAGCCCTTGGTGGATTGAGTTACTAGTCCTGGAAACCCTGGTTGGAAAAACTATTTGGAGCCCGACAGTAGATGTGGATTGAGTTACTATTCCTGGAAGCCTTGGTTGGAACAAAATCTCTAGAACCCTGGATAAATTGGGTAGATATGGATTTGGTGATGGTTAGTGATGTCCAACTGTAAGGTGGAATCATTGGTGGAGGGTTGAGGTGGTTTGGCCTCTAGAAGCCCTGGTTTGGTGTTCTTTCTTTATTCTATGAGATCCCAAATTCATGCTTGGAATATGGTGTGGGGGTGATTGGCTGAAAGAGAGATTTGGTTCAACCCAATCTATGATCGGGTGGTACATGGAAGTCCCTGTTTTTGTTGGATTTTCATATGTTAATATAAGCTCCTTTTCCTTTGGTATTATATGAGTAAATGTGCTTGTCATTATATGGCTTGAATGATTGTTTCATCACTAATATTTCTCTGGTTATTTACTAGCTATTAGCATGTTTTATGACAGACTTGAGTTATGGCTCTCATAGTGTTTTGATTAGTAGATGAAATTTTAATGAATGCATGAGCTAATGGATGATCTCGCAACTATTATGAGGAGGCATCAACCCTTCTTGAATATTCTCAGATAAGTATGAGCTCCATATGTTGTTATAACCTGTATATCACATGTTCATGATATGTTTGACGGAATGCTTGTCATGGTTGGTAGGGGTCATGTCAAGTCCTTGTTTAATTTTTTGTATTAGTAGACTTATCTCAATTTTATTTATCATTTCAGGAAGTTTCATGAAGTTCTTGGCAAAGGCCTGAGTCCTATGCCTGAAAAAGTGGCTCAAAATTATGGGTCGCTGGTCACATAATTGCCTGAAAAGGGCCACACTCGCATGGAAGCCTGCTTTGGGAGAACCTGGAGGATCCCAGTTGCATGGAAGGCTTGTCATGGGAGCAACTGGGGATCTAGTTCAGCAAAACATCAAGTTGGCTCAGGGAGTTGGACACTTGGAGGGGTTGGTTGGATCCTTAAGGTTTTGAAGCTCCCGAGGAAGGTCAAATTGGTCTTATATTGTTGGTTCCACTTCCTTAACTATACATGGGGAGTTGAATCATATCATAGTAACTCTTCATCACATGTTTACCTCGGTGGGTTGGTTAGCTTGGGTAAATGTGGGAGGAGGGTGTTACATCTTATGCCTACCATGTCATGCCATTTGGGTTGAAGAATGCATCGACAATATTTTCAAGCATCGTAATTGCTGCCTTATGTTACTATATTCATAGATTCTTGTAGGTGTATATGGACTATTAGACAATGTATAGCTTATTGAAAAGACACTACAACTTGCTTAGAGTGATGTTTGATCGCTGCAAACAACTACAAATTTCTTTGAAC
The DNA here is from genome assembly GCA_000404065.3 of Pinus taeda. Lineage (NCBI taxonomy): Eukaryota > Viridiplantae > Streptophyta > Pinopsida > Pinales > Pinaceae > Pinus > Pinus taeda. The sequence continues at coordinate 29,108 of APFE030536994.1, forward strand.
TTGAAGAAATACATTTTCCCTGTCCCTCTTCGAACGTTGTTGGGGCATATAGTTTGCAGATAAGGAGTGTGTGTCAACGCTGCCAAAGTTGTGTTCTTTCTGAATACGCCTCCACCAACTAGTGTCAAGCAACTAAGATCGACTCTTGGCCACACAAGAAACTACCGCAGTTTCATTTGTAATTATGCCCTGATTATTGCACCAATGGAGAAGTTGTTGAAAAAATATGAGTGATTTTCCTGGATCAATGAATGTGACGTTGCCTTCAATATGATAAAAGAGAAGTTGGCAAGTGCACCAATCCTGGTTTAACCGGATTGGAATAAAGAATTTTATGCCCATATTGATGCATTAGGGATCGCTCTGGGAGCTATTTTAGCCAAGTCTGGAGATAGTAACCTAGATCACCTGATTTACTTTGCCAACGGAAAAAATTCCACTGCGGAAAGGAACTACACCACTACTAAATGGGAAGCTCTTATAATGGTCTACTCACTGCAGAAATCCAGACATTATCTTTTGGTTTGTCCATTCAAGTTCTTCATTGACCAATTTGCATTAAAATACTTGGTAAATAACCCTGTTCTCAATGGGTGGATTTGCAGATGGCTCTTACTGTTTGACGATTTTACATTCGAATTCATTATGAAACCAAGAAGGATGAATATAGGGCCTGATCATTTCTCCTAGATAGAGTTGGGTGAAGCTAGGGGGTCAACAGATGATCAACTACAGGATGTTGATATGTTTCAATTTGAGGCCATACCTAACTATTTGGAAGACATCGCACTATTTCTAAGAACTGGAAAATGTCTGAAAGAGTACACAAAAACCTAGAGAAGGCATATGGTGGTTCAACCTGCAAATTACCAACTAAATGTAGGTCAATTTTACAAGATGGGTCTTGACTAGATATTGTGACGATGTGTCCTCAACCATGAAAAACAAGGTGTTATGGAAATTCCATTCTGGGGTTGCGGGAGGACATGTAAGGGGAAAAGCCACTACGAGAAAGGTACTACAAGTAGGACTCTAGTGACCCACACTTTTCCGAGATGCGAAGCAGTACATTAAGAAATGTGATGTTTGCCAATGGGTGGGACGACCATTGCACTGGGATGAGCTTCCTCTGTAACCTGTACATGTACTCTAAGAGTTCTAAAAGTAGGTAGTGGACTTTGTGGGTCCTATTAATCCGTCGATGCATCACTCACATGCTAGGTACATTATTACTACTACAGATTATCTCACCCGATAGGCAAAAGCCCGGTTCATCTTCGAGAATATCATCACTCAATTTGGGTGCCCCCAGAGCCTCACCTATGACCAAGGGAACCACTTCATTAATGATACATTTTCTGCATTGCTATGGAACTTCATGATCCAACAACCTAAATCCATCGCCCACTATGTCCCCAATGCCTCATAACCCATCACCGTGAATGACTTCCCACTTCGCAACCATTTCAGATGTTCCTTCAACTAACAAACTCTTCAGTGTCGAGACCAAGATGGAGGTTGATTCCATAATTCAATCAATCATCGGCACTTACTATGATGCCCTCACTGTTCACCCTACAATCGTGGTTTCAGTTACCATGCCTTTGTTATCCTTGTTACTAGCATCAAGCCCTCAACCAACAAACGACCAATATATTCACTCTAGTCCACAGGGCCAAGAAGTCATAAACGTCTTACCTCCGACATCCAACCCCATTCCCATTTCTCCACCAGATTTTGTTCCAAACCACGCCAACACCCACACTGTAAAGTCCCTAGAGTGGAAAAATTCACCCCAAGGACAATCTGAGAGATCGATTGCCAATGGACAACTGCTACAATCCCGATACCCTCCTCCTGCTACCATGACACCTAATAACCTTTAGAATTGGTCATCCTCTCAATTATTTACTTTCATTAAACAAGTTTCTCACAAAGCAAAAGCACTGAACAATACCTTGATAGATTCTCTCCATTGCGGCTGAGCGCGATCAACTTCTCCAAGAAAAGAAAGAGTTGCAACAAAAAGTTGATGATATGAGTGCCAAATTTCAGGTTCTTAGGCCTACCATCACTAAGGTACTACCAAATGCATCGAAGGACTTCTCATATTACATGACCTTAGATTTTTGTGACCACATCATAACTGCATGCGCCAATCTTGTTTCAACAAAACAAGAGCTTTAAAGGGCTATCATAGTCGTCCAAAGAGTGCTCCCTGGCCTAGCCACCCAATATGTCAATGATATTAAGCAGAAGATTACTTATGTGGCTTCTCTAAAGGCCTCCCTTCATCAAGCTACTAGCGAGGCAAAATAAATCTTCACTCGGATTCATGATTAGTCGGGTTCCTTGCCAAGAAGAATCAACCGGTCTATGCTCTATGACAACAAATTCGCCAATTATTCAACCAAGCCTTAATTACACCTGACCTCGACCAATAAATCGACCTTTTTGCATTGATCTGGAATGGATCATATTAGTAATGTTGTGCTAATTCCCCATTCATTTAAAACCCAAGATGCTTGTGATTTGCTTATCAAGTGTCGAAGGATTCAATACTTTTGCTTAATTAACTGATTCTCATGAGAGTTTCTTATCTAAATGTTATAAACAATTTAACATAAAACATATTCTAAATAACAGTAATATAATAACAAAGAACATCAAAATACAACACACAACAAGTACATGATAAAGGAGTTCACCCCTCCTAGGCTACGTCTCCTTGGTCCAGCTTCCAATGGCTTAGGCCTCTCTATTATGCTCAAAATTACAACAAAAGTGTGTTTACAATGCTTAGATGCCTCTGAAACATGTCTCAATGAGTTTAGAATACTCAAAAATGGCCCTCTAGCCTCTTGTTGCATCCCATTTGGATAAGAACTAAAGAAGTTATGACTTCTCTTATTTCTACTACTATTTGTTCCACAAATTACTCTAAAACCGGCATAAATCCTCATTTCCGCTCCAAAATCCGCTAACCGAGTGAATATTTCGCCACACCGCAGGCCATAACCTATCATCCATATTGCAAATCACAATCGTTAAAGTTCAGCAAGCTGAAGGTATTGTTAACACAACGGAAAACTGCAATTGCGATATTGGCGGACCCGATGGGAGTTTTCACCGGAATTTATAAACACCTCGTGTCCAGGTACTTTAACGCATTTTGCAGTTCGGTGGAGAACCAATGGCAGCCTTAAGGGGGCTTATTCTTACTATGACATTCGCTTTGTGATCTCCGAGTTATTGCATAGCAACCTAGTAACTGTCAGGGGCCAATTTCAACCTGTTCTCCCCTCGCCGATCTACGATTGCGATTTGTGATGGCCTTATCACATCGCAACCCTAAAGCCACCGGGGTTGATTTGTAATGCCGTCCACTTTGTGACTTGCGATATGCGAGAGCTAATGGTGGGCTGCCACTTGGCGCCTCCTCATTCACTAAAGGACTTGTCACGTCATCTAATTCTCACATGTAGACAAGTCAAACTTGAACTTTGACTTTCTTTAACTTCTGCATACGAACTCAGTTTTGAGTGTCATTCACACCTTGGATTCAGAATGATGAGCTCTTCGATTTGAAGCTAAACGTAACAAGATTTTGACACTTTTATTTTTGAGCATAATCTTGAGCACCTGATCACTCCCCACTCGAAGCCTTTTGGACCCCAAAAGGATCACTTTCAGTTATGGAACGGATGAGAGTATTGTTCCCTCACCTTTCCCTCTTCAATCCATTTGGCCTTTGATGGATTTGTACGTTCGAGACCCACTTGAATATAATCAATATTTCCCTTTTTTGTTGCTCTTGTTCTTCTGTCAAGTATAGTGTCTTGCTTGAGCACAACAAGGAATTCTGGAGAAAAATATTCAATTGATGGAATCTGTACACTTTCTCCTTGATGTTCAATCAAAGGAGGCTCATACAATCTCAAATTTTCAACATTAACAACGGAATAAATTTGCATATATGAAGGCAAATCAAGCTTGAAAGCATTATTACCAATCGTTTCGAGAATTTTAAATGGTCCATAACAGATTGGTTTCAACTTTTTACCTCCACCTTGAAGCCTTTCCTTTCTAATGTGGAGCCAAACCTCATCACCTACTTGAAACTGATGATCCACGATGCTTATCATGCCTTGCTTTATACTTGGCTTGAATCTTTTCTAGTTGTTCTTGAACTATTTGGTGAATAAACTAAATTTTCTCAATGAATTTCTTTGCTCTGTCTATGTCACTATGTCCATCTACAAGTACATCTTTCTCAAAGATGAAATCCAAAGGTGACTTAGACCAATAACCAATACATGCCTCAAAAGGTGAAGTTAGAGTAGAAGAGTGTTTTGCTCGTTTTTAAGCATTCTGAATATAATGAAATTGTTCATCCCACATCTTAGGATGTTAGCCACTTCAGTTTGACCATCTGTTTGCGGATGGAAGGTTGTAATTTTCTTCAACTTGGTGTTCATCAAGTTCCATAAAATTGACCAAAAATTCCCAACAAATCGGGAATCACGATCACTTACAATAGAAGTAGGTGATCCAAAATGAACCCATACATTTTGAAAGAAAAGTTGAGCTGTTTGTTCAGCTATAATTTGTTTTTTACAAGGCATTAATATGCACATCTTGCTGAACCTATCCACAACTACATACAAATAATCATGACCTTTTCTTGATAAAGGAAGACCTCCTAAAAAATCCATAGAAACACTCTCCCATGGACGTGAAGGCATTGGAAGTAGTGTGTACAATCCTAGTTTTCTATTACTAGGCTTACTCACTGCACACAATGAACAAAATCTGATAGAACGTGACACACTTTCAAGCATACGAGGCCAGTAAAAATACATCTGAAGATTTGCCACTGCTTTACTTACACTAAAATGTCCATAAATAAGAGAAGTGTGTGCTTCCCTTGTGACATTTACTCTCTCTCCCTGTGGAATGCAAAGTTTTCCCAAATGATACAACATATTATCATGAACATGGTAGTTTAATTCCTCAACTTGGTGGCCCTCAAGTTTAAATATAGATCTTGAAAGTCAACATTATGTGCATATTGCTCAACATAACTTTCAGGCAAAATAGAATGATTCTTGAGTAAAATGGTTGCATTAGCAATCGATCTAGAAAGCATATCAACAACTCTGTTATAAATACCTTTATTGTACTTAATTACTAAGTGGAATTGCTGTAAAAATCCCACCCAATGAAAGTGCCTTGATTGCTCCAATTTTGTTTGAGATTGCAGATATTGCAAAGGTTGATGATCAGTGAAAATAATGGTTTTTTTCCCATCAAGTAAGGCTTCAATTTCTTCACACTTTACACCAATGCATAAAGCTCTTTATCATAGGTAGGATAATTAATAACATCACCATTAAAAATCTCAAAATGAAATGAAATGGGCTTACCATGCTGTAAAAGAACTGCACCCACGGCGTAGTCACTTGCATCTGTTTGTACTTCAAATGGTTGTTTCAAATATGGAAATGCTAAAATTGGGGCTGAAGTGATCTTTTGTTTTAAAGCATCAAATGCTTTTTGATGTTTGCTTCCCCACTGGAAGACAACCTTCACGCTAGTCAAAGCATGTAGTGGAGCTTCTATGGAAGAGAAGTTGGCAATGAACTTCCTCCAGTACTCCGTTTCTCCCAGAAAACTCCTTACTTTTGTGACTGATTTGTGTATTGGCCAATTCACAATGACGGAAACTTTAGAGGGGTCAATCTTCAGCTCACCTCCTCCAACTATGTGGCCCAAATACACTAAGAAAGTTTTCCTGAATTCACATTTATACATCTTCAGAAATAGTTGTTCTTTTCCCTAGACATCCAACACTTTCCTCACATGCTTGACATGTTCTTCTCGTGATTTGTTGAATATCAAAATATCATCTAAATAGACATTTACAAACTCATCAAGAAAGGATCTTAAAACATCATTCATAACTCTCATGAATATAGTTGGAGCGTTGCAAAGATCGAAAGGCATAACCAACCACTCAAACAATCCCTGTTGGTTTTAAAAGAAGTCTTCCAAATATCCTCCTCAGTTATTATAACTTGATGATATCCACTTCTCAAGTCTAGTTTAGTGAAATATTTTGCATTCTTCATTTGATCTAGCAAATAATCTATTCTGGGCAGTGGGTATCGATTACTTATGGTAATTTTATTCAAAGCTCGATAATCTACACACATGCGCCATGTTCCATATTTATTGGGTACCAAAATAATTAGTGAACCACATGGCGAAGTAGAGGGACAAATTACTCCTTTATCTAACAATTCTTGGACTTGTTTTTTAATTTCTAAACTTCCCATAATTGACATTCGATACATACCAATGTTCTGGAGTGGACAATCTTGTTGTAGCTATATTTCATGCTGAATTCCCCTTTTTGGTGGCAATCCTTTTCATTCTCAGAACATGTCTCCATATTGATTGACCACATCAACCATTTTAGCTTTCAGCTTTACATCACAGCCTGTAAAGGATTCCTCCTCCATGTCATTCTTCTGCTTGATCATAAGGACCACAAGAATCTTGCTGGAATTGACCAGTCACCTCATTTGCCCTGCGCTTGCCAACAACAGATTGAGATTTATGCGATGGGCTCTTACAATGTACTCCACTCTGTCTTTGAATAGATGATACTTGTTCTCAAATCGATGGAAAGGAACTTTCCTATCATACAAATACGGGCTTCCCAACACAATCCCAGGAATATTTAGTTGCTCTACATCTAATTCGACTTCATAAACAAAATTGGTAGTGATTGCAAACCCGAATACGCATTTTCGTGTGACTTGAAAATTGGCAACCTTGGTTTTCCATCCTAATAGATACGGTTTATGATGAGGCACAATTTCCATATTTAATTTATTGACCAAATCTGCAGAGATTAAATTTTCCTAAGATCCACTGTCAAATAACGTATCGATTTTTGTGTGTTTGGAAATAACTCAGATGTGGAACAACTCGATTCGATTTTCCTCATTTGAAATGTTGTTGGAGTTATGTGTTGTGTTGGTGCTTGCCACAACTTCCTCTCTGCTTGTTTTTTCCACGGCTTTTCCCTTAGTGACTGTGGTTGTAATTTTTGATTCATCACCTGAGTTGAAACCCAAGTCTTGTTGTACAACAATGTTTGTCCTCTGTTTCCTTTTATTGTTAGATTTCTTCAGTCTTAATTCAAGGTGAAGCTTCCAACAATGTGCTTCATCATGACCCTCCTTGGAACAATTCCTGCACACGGGCTTCTCCTCTTCTTTCTTAACAGAAGCATTTTTCTTATGCTTTACTTTAAATTTATTCCCTTTTTCATGACTTTGGAATGGATTCTTCTTACCTTCTTCTTGTACATTTTCCCCTCTTACTTTGAGGTGTGTAGCTTGAACACAAACCCCATCAAGATTCATGGGATTAAACATAAGAATGGTATGACAAAGATAACTATGCAAGCCTCCTATGTATTTTAGCAGAGTGCCTTGTGCCTGTAATTCTACTCCTAGCATAATATCTCTTCTCCTAAACTCTTGAGTATACTTGCACATTTTGACCTTTTACTTGTCTAAAATTTTTCCAATTCATGCCAAATTTTTGCATATGGGCTAAAAGGTAGATTTTTATTTATTTATTTATTTATTTATATAACAACAATGAAATCAAACCAAGTAATAGAGATCTTACCTTGTTTTTTGATCACGTCTTGAGTCCTTGATTCCCACCAAATGAGGGTTCCGCCCTCCATTCTTAATGAAGCCAACTACATTTTGATATCATCCTCTTAAAGGTTCTGAATTCTAAAATACACCTCCAACTGACGAATCCAGTTATCTAGCTTCTCTGCATTCACTTCACCATTGTACATAGGCAACTCACATTTAACATCAAGCTTTAAAAAATGTGATTTACCAGTTCCTTTTGAAGAATGATGATGAGTATGACTATGGGTTGTCATAGTGGAAGAGGGTGAAGGTGCTTGTGAAGAAGAAGATGAAGAAGATGGTGGAGATTTTCTTCCATCCCCATTACCTCCTTTTCCATTACCTCCTCATGAAGAACCTTATCCTTTGGGAGGTTTGGAACTTTCTCCTTGCAATATGCTATTCCTCTCTTCATAGAGGACCTTCACCATCTCTATCATATCAAAGAAAGCCTTTTTGAAGGTCTTCTCATCTTTGGTCATGTTTGTAGGTTCTCCTTCATGAGACATGGTTTGTGAAGACTCAACTACAAATTCTTCTACTTGAGAATGTACTAGTGTAGAAGATTTTGGCAACCTTGCTCTTCTTCCACTTGACCTAACTTTAGGGTTTCCAACCAGCTTCCCGTCTCCTCTTTTGAGTTTTAACCTTGTAAGCATGACATAAACTTGAAAATAATAAAATCCTTCTTTGCACAAGCAAATATAGAAAGAAAAAAGCAGTGCTCTGATGCCAACTTGATCTAAAATGAAGCTGATTAGTAATGCTATGATAATTCCCCATTCATAATAAAACCCATGATGCTTATAATTTGCTTATCAGGTGCTTAAGGATTCAATACTTTTACTTAATTAACTAATTCTCATGAGAGTTTCTTATATAAATGTTATAAACAATTTAACATAAAACATATGTTGAGCAACAACAATATAATAGCAAAGAACATCAAAATACAACACACAACAAGCACATGATAAAGGATTTCACCCCTCCTGGGCTACGTCTCCTTGGTCCAACTTCCAATGGCTTGGGCCTCTCTATAATGCTCAAAATTACAGGAAAAGTGTGTTTACAATGCTCATATGCCTCTGAAACATGTCTCAATGAGTTCAGAATACGCAAAAATGGCTATCTAGCCTCTTTTTGCATCCCATTTGGATAAGAACTGAAGAAGTTATGACTTCTCCTAGTTCTCCCACTATTTGTTCCACAAATTGCTCCAAAACTGACAGAAATCCTCATTTCTGCTCCAAAATATGCTAACAGAGCGAACATTTTACCACGCTGCGGGCCATAACACTACGATTATGATATCGGCAGACTAGACGGGAGTTTTCACTGTAATTTATAAACGCCTCGCGTCTGGGTTCTTTATCACATTTCTTAGTTTGGCAGATAACCAACAACATTCTTAAGTGGACTTGTTCTTCCTGCAACATGTGATTTACAATCTACGAGTTATCACATCGCAACCTAGTAACTGCTAGGGGTTGATTCTAACATGTTCTCCCCTCGCCGATTTGCGATTGCAATTTGCAATGGCCTTATCACATTGCAACCTTGAGCCTGTTGGGGCCTGTGACTTGCAATTTGTGAGGGCCATCGGTGGGCTGCCACTTGGCACCTCCTTATTTGCTGAAGGACTTGCCATGTCATCCAATTTTTCCATGTAGACAAGTCAAACTCAAGAGAAATATTTAAAGGAAACGTTGAAGAAGTTTAAAATGGAGGATTGTAAAACCGTCATCACTCCCATGGTTGTTGGATGCAAGCTATATAATGATGATGAATCACCTAAGGTTGATCAAAATCTATATAGGTGTATGACAGGAAACCTATTATATCTAATAGCTCCCAGACCATACATAATGTTCGTTGTTGGATTAGTAGCAAGATATCAATCAACACCAAAGCAAATCCATCTACTAGCAACGAAAAGAATCTTTAGATATTAAAAAGGCAAAACATATTATGGATTGTGGTACCCAAAAGGAAAAGATTTTTTGCTGACAACCTACATAGATGCAAATTGGGCCAGTTTTATAGATGAGAGAGAAGTACAAGCGGCGATGCATTTTACTTAGGAGAATCATTGGTTGCTTGGTTGAGCAAGAAGAAAACCTCATTCTCACTATCTATTTTTGAAGCCATACATAGTAGTAATAGCTTATTGCACACAAGTACTTTGGATGAAGCAAGCTCTATTGCACATGAAGGTAACATACAATGAATCCATCTCTATTGAGTGTTATAATACAAGTGCAATACGTATGTCAAAGAATCCAATGCTACATTCTAAAACTAAACCTTTCTTGTAAAGTATCATTTACTTAGAGAGTAGGTTCCTGAGCAAATAGTGAAGTTGGAGTATATGTAATATAGCTAGGGGGGATAGTATGGGGTACAGAGGGAGTTAACCAAGGGAATAATGTAATAATAGGATGGGCCATAGTTAATAAATAAAGTGGTTAACCCGCATCATGTAAGGGACTACAAACAATTAGCAATAATGTGATAAAACCATGGTATTAGATGGATGGTATTGAAAGAACCATGGTAATGACCCATGGTATTGTATGTATGAATCCTATATAGAGGCTAGAGACTCCCCATTAAAAGATGTCAAGGAATATTGTATGGACAAGCATATAGTTTCTGGAGTGTTCTCCTTCCTTAAGGAGTGATTGTAAGGTGTTACCCTACCTTAAGGGTTTTGATCAATAAAGAGAAGCATTTCTATATTCTGTGTTTATTTACAATTATTGGGTATATTGGCATCATTTTCCATATATTGCAGGTCAAATCCATTACAAGTGGTATCATAGCACTTTCTTGGGCAAAACAAAGATTTATTTTTATTTTTATTTTTTTTGCAGGAATTTTTTTGGGGTGACGAGTTTGCAGATCAGATCTGTAACTCCTGTTGTAAAATTTGATGAAAAAAATTGAAGATCTGAATTCTTTGTGAAAAAATACCCAATTAAAAAAAAAAATCGGCCGAATTGGAGTCTGGATGAGGGAAATATCGCTGATCTAAAAATCAGCTGTGTTGCAGAATTGTTTTAATGAAAATTCATGGACGGCGGATCTCTGGTTAATTTTTGTCATTTTTGTGGGGAATTATGAGAAACTAATTGCATATATGAGATTCTCTTGAAAAATTACCCAATTAAAAAAAAAATCAGTCGAATTAGAGTCCGGATGAGGGAGATATCGCTGATTTAAAATCAGCTCTCTCTCTCTCTTTTTGTTTTTTTAATATTTTGGTGACGACAGGACAGTTGCAGCGCAAATCTGAACTCCACAATGCCTATATTGGGATTTTTATCACATGAGAACATGCAGAATGGTCGTTCCATTTCCGAAAATAGGTCATAATAAATATTCTGAGCAATATTGACCGAACTGTGGCCATTGTAAATTTCTCGCCAAGTAAGTGATTTTTTTTCAAAACCCTCTTCATGGCTTCTAACCAGATTTTTTTTTACAGGAAATGATAATGGTCCTACTATTGAAGAATTCTTAAACATACAAAAGTGGTTATGGAAAAAACATTGGAAAGGTTGTGTGTAGAGGGGTTTGCAAGATGAGGCTGCCATATGATGGGGCTCACTTGACAATAAGAAGTACAACCTTTTAGATGAAGAATTTGAAAAACTCCTTTTAGACAAATGGTCTCTTGCTAGAAAACAAGTTAATGAGAAACATATGGTGTTAAGAAATTTATTGCATAACATAAATAATTACTAAGAGGAATAAATGTAAAAATAACTAGCAACAACCATAAACACATAAACAAAAATGTTTATCCGGGAAAACCCCAAATCCGGGGAAAAACCCAACCTAATAAGATCTCATTAGCATTGGCCAAAACCCTGGCCAATTCGA
>APFE030537005.1:0-19852 GCA_000404065.3 Pinus taeda
TAAAATAATTTCTTCTCAATGCACTTATGACCTTTAGTGTATTTTTTGTCACAACTATAACAAAGCAATTTTTATTTTTCTCCTTTAATTGTTGTGGTGTCAACCTTGTAGGTTGTGGAAGGCTAGGAGCAGAAACACTTCCATCTGTAATAATGTGAGTGGTAGACTACCTTATTCCATATAGTTTTTTTCTTCACTTTTCTTGCCACCCTGAACACCTTTTCAATGATGCAAGTTCCAAATGTGACCTCAGTGTTGGATGTTATCCCCTTTAAGGGGTCCCTTGAAGGCATCTATCATATGCCTCCATGGTAAATCTGGCAATTACCGCTGATATTCATTTGTTTGAAGTCCTCCTTGTGCTCTGCCGTCACTTGACCCTGTTTGTTGAGATTTATCAATTAGCGAAAGAAGGTTCTTTCTCTTGCTATTCCTCCATAAATTGTGCATCATTGTTCCTCCGTAAAAACTGAACCAAGTACAGAGCGTCGGTTTATGAGAGCAAAGCCATCGATGCCATAAAAATGGATTGGGTTCTCAATATAAAGTTGCAATGCATATCTTTTGTGTGTGTTGCACATCATGGAGATTAAAATATTGCTCCATATGTAGTATCCATGTTACCAGATCCCTACCATCGAACTTCCTCATATCAATCTTTTGAATGTGTTGGGTCTTAAACCCAACATTGGAGTCTCTAAAATCATTATTGACATTCCTTTTGTTCTCATCACAAGTTTCATGGAATATCTTTTCACCCTTAGGAAGCATTTATTGTAGCAACTTTGTCAAACCTTCCATGTCTTATTTTAAACCATTCAAGTCACCTCTTAAACCATCCATGTAACATTTTAAACCATCCATGTCACATTTTAGTTAATCTTTGGTTGTTCTTTGTGAGAGAAAAATTTGTCGCAATTCTTCCTCTTCATGTGTCATAATAGATCTTTCTATGGGAATAATGGGTGTGGAATTATTTTATTTGGGAGGAATTTTGGAACTAAATACTGATATATATGCTTAAATATTCCCTTGGAATCACTTCAAATTGATTTTTCAAACAAATTTTATGCAATTTTAAAAAATACACACATTTTTCTTGATTTTAGGAGCTCGGTCGTGAAGTAGTTGTAACTCTGTAATTACAGATTTCCGAGGTCTGAAATTATGTCCTAATGCCACAAGTCCGATCAATATTGGATTCTTCAATATAGAGTTATTCCAAATATCCCATGATGACTAGTTCAATAGAGAAAAGATTTGCGGGATGCCACATATCACTCTTTGGACATTCACCCGTGAAATTACTACAAGAACAACTAAAGTTCATACAATTTTAGCTACTTTTTACAGAATTCAAATCCCATGCCTGAAACAAAATTTATGATGAGTTTCCCTAGGTCTCATGTTTGAGACTAAATTCTAGAGCTTGCAAAAATCCTAACTTCATCGGATCATATCTCAGCCAATACAACAAACCAAGATCTGAAATTTTTACACGAAATTCAACAATATTTAGGTTCCACTTGGTTGAAATTTCAGCTTCTAAACCCTGGTAGAAAAAACATTATAGCAAAAATTGCAGGATGACTTGTCTGAAGAAGTGAAACCCTAGAATCCAAATCTTTCATACCAAATGATATGCAGCCATATCACAACATAGAGGAAAATATAGATCAACGGCTTAAAAATAAGCCTCTTCGAGGGTTAAACCTCCTTTAAATTGAATAAATGAACAATTCTTAGATGATACAAATTTCAAACCTACTTTGTATATATAGGAGTCTAAGGGGTCACAATATAATCAGAGCCTACGAAAGAATAATAATGTAAGGGCATAACAATAACAATAGTGATTTTCTATGGGGTACAACAATAACAATATGTGGGACTACATGGGAAAACAACATAAACTTTTAAACGGGAACCTATACAATTACCCGTTTCGTTGAGGTAGCAAAAAAATCAACTGATTTTGAAAAGTGGTGATGCGGAATACATATTTTTTTTTTAGGATAGTTTTTGACACTTTCAGTTTGTTTAGGTACATTCGTTTTTAGAATGTTAGTGATTTGCATGTTGATTTTAAAAAGTGTTGATTCTGCATCAAACCTTTTTTAAAAGTTAATTTTAGACTTAATTTTCTAATGTAATAATGTGAATAATTATTTCTAAATTAACAATTTGAAGTGTTTCTCTTCTACATTAAATATATATTGTAGTGAGGTCTTATTTTTGTATAGTGAGAAGTTAGAATGTAAGTTCGATATTCGACATATTTATATATCGTTAATTAATTTTTCAATGTACATCAAATAATTGTCTCTAAAAAAACAATAATTTTTAACAATTAACAAAAAACAAAACATTTTGAACATAAATATAATTAGAAAATTACACATTTTGATGCTTTTTTGCTAGAAAGGACATGTCAAAATCACAATTTTTATAGGAAAAATTTAACAAAAAATGGTTAAATAATAGTTTTTTTATGAATTTCATGTCAAAAAATAATAATAATCACCTTTTTTTCAAAAAATAATGATTCACATAAAAATTAAAACGAAAATCACATAATACAAATATTGAACATATAACAACATTAACTTAATACTTATTCTTCTCATAAAATGTCAAAGTCAAAACATTACAAGTATAAGTAATTAATAGTTACAAAAAATGAGCTTGATTTCCAAGAATAACTTAAATTTAATAAACAATATCACGTAATCCAAACTTTTCATCCTCTAGAGTTTTATCATTGTCTTTTTCCACAATATTTTATGCTTCATTTTGCTCATTTTCCTCATTTGATGGATCTTTGATGTTTGCGAATCTCCCAATGTATTCATTTCCAATAATTCCATCTAATGGTGGTTGAGGTTCTTTTACCTTTTTTGCCACATGTGATTCACTAAAATCCCCTTTCCTCAACCCAATTTCTTGCATTGCGTTTGGAATAAATTGAAGAGCATTAATTCTTTGTTGAATAAATTTGCATTGTACTGGGTCTTTTTCAATGGCAATGCAATTTCATCGTTTTTGTAGGAAACATGCTAGTGTTGTACCTAATTATCAAGCACAAAAGGAATATGGAAGTAAATTGGTATAATGACATATAAATTAAGAAAAAAATATAATGAAATTCAATTTATGTAATAAAACTTACCTAAACCTAAAAATAAATCCAGAACCCAGTTTCCTTCATTTGAACATAAGTCTATAAGATAGTTAATCAATGACTGTGGTTTTTGATAAATGTTAATTATCTCTCCTTTTGCTTCTTTATATTCATATAATAGTTTTTTCACAACAACATCATAAACTAGTACTTGGGTATGACTCTTTCCATCTACCCAATTAAGAAGCATAGACTTATAGCTATCATCTTTTATCCAACTATCAGTATGGATGAACTCACAATCATTTATAATTGGTTGATCTTCACGGTTAAGAAGATTTAACTTTTGCCTGTAACATGAAATAGTAAAAGTTCAATTAACTTCTACATAAGTGTTTTTTTAACATTAATCAAAAATACAATTTCAATGTCTTACCATGTAAGCTACATCCTTGAGTTTGTTTTCCCCTTGAAGCTTGTTAATAACATTGCCAATTGTCTGTTTTAATGAAATGTCAGAAATCTCCATAATGGTGATGATGTGACTTCTACAAATCTCACAACCAATTTACTAAGAGCTTGATAAGTATAAGGGTCACTATCATAGTCAATGTTTGGGTTATTGAAACCATGGGGAATATCTGCAATAACTAGGGAATAATCCCTTTTAAGTATGAGTTTAGCAATGTATTTACAACCACCTTGTATTACTTGATATTCAATAGTATCAATCCCATTCCAAATGAAATGAGTAAGAGTTGGATCAAGTTCAACATTCCTAAGATGTTGCTTTTTCAGTCTTTCGATCTTAGTTTTTTCAATAAAGCTTATAAAAATATTTGGTGCTCCATTTGCATCCTTCCTGATCTTTAATGAAATAAGCAAATATATGTATAAGTTTTAAAATAAAAATAGTATATAGATGAATAATAATGAATGTATAAATCAACATACGTTTCTGAAATGCAAGATAAAAATATTTTAGTGTTGATGTAGAACTTGAATCTAAGTAGCTGCGTACAACATCATCCCAACTATCTTCATTCAACAATTTAACCATTTGTTCTTGTATTTTCATGTAAAATTTGTGACTAAATAGATAAAGTAAAATAAGCTAATATAATGATATGTATAACAAATACTACAAAGAACAATATGTTATATTTAAAAGAAAATAACAATCTAGAAATAAGTAAAACTAATTCAACAAACTTACTTTTGAAATTCCTCACACATTTCGTCCAATGGTAATTCCCCTGACTTCACACAAGACAATATTTCCTTGACAAGTTTTTCATCCTTCACTATTTGTAATGTTCTCGAAGGTGTTATAGTCATATCTTCTGGAAGTTGCTTCATTCAGGATCTGATTTAGTGTTGCTACATGTAAATGGTTTAGACTTTTTGACCTTCCAGTTTCTAATGCCAATGTTTACCCACATGCTAAAAATCTCATTATTCAATTCCCATATCTCTCCAGTTCTAAATTCCAATTGGGAAATGTTATTAATACATATGAATATATAATAATGTTCTTTTCTGCCTTTTGAATTGATTTTTTCCTCAATTTGATAGTCTATTTCCATAGAACATTCCTTTCGAAATTCTAGACTAACATTTATCTTATCACTACCACATTTTTCCGCAAATTCATTATGAATAAATATAACCCTTTGGATGAAATTCATAGACATCCTATACTCATTATTTGTATTATGATCCCATGCCAATAACTTTTCTTCTGTATCTAATAAACCAACATAAATGATACATTTCATTGTTTCAAAACACGAGTTATTGGGATATTCCTGCATCAATTTCCTTTGATCTTCTGCAGAATGGTTCCCCCCAAGCACATAATAATTGTATTCAAAACATTTTGACTTATAAAATGCTTCTTTGTTGGGAACCTAAATTGGATCAACAAAAAACACATAATCAACCTCATGAGCATATGGATTGTACCTCATCAACGTCTTCGAGTTGTGAACATGTAGGTGGTGTGGCTTTCTGATTTGATATTTAAATTGTTATTCACTTGGCTTATAGATTTGTCTCACATTAAGCTGAAATGTATGACCACCCTCAATTAAGTTTGTCTTTGCCAAGTTATGTCGAATGAAATTTTGTTTTGTTTTAATAATGCCATTGTCTAAATCAGTTCCTGGTGTAGTGGTTTCCCTTTTTCTTTCGCATTTTCACTAGGATCTTCACTGTTGGCCTTGACTATTTGAGAATGGCCAACTTTCATTTTCTTCCTCCTCTTTTCTTCTATATAAATGACATTCTCATCATTAACTAAAACAGAGACATTCCTAGGCATTTTTACTTATGGTCTTTTATGGTTCTTCTCCTTTCTAACATCATTTCTAATCTCATCCTCAGTAATGGTGTCATATTCTTTAGCATCAATTTCAACTTCCTCATCTTCAAAAGGAACATCTCTACCTTTGCTAGATTTATCCACTATAGACATTCTTTGTTGATCCCTTAGATGTAGTTTTGTAGCATCATGAATTACTTTTTTTGCTTGTTTTCCATATCTTCTTCTGACCTTGAGTAGAAACTTATTACACCATTCATAATATCTTGGTCTATGAAATAAATTCCTACCAACATAATTGACATATTTTCAGTAAAATTCTGTCAAACAAAATATCATATGGCAATAAAAACTAAGTTAAAAAAATATAATGATACAGTTACAATAATGAAAAACACATAAATATAAATAAAAATACTTACCATATCTTGTGCAATCTCATTTATGATTTGTTTACACATCTTTGTAGATTATCTTGTCGTGTCATACATTGAAAATGATAACTAATATTTAATCTTGTCATGTGACTTGGGAAGTTTTGTAAGTACATAAACAACTTCCGTGTCCAGTATCAAATAGATGTTTAGTACTTTTATGAGCACCTCATAAAGTCCACTATCATTATGGATATCAACATATAGATATATCTGTAGATGTTATTTTCCTTCTCTATGTTTCACATACCATACATTTTCTGTATGCTTCACTTCTTTTGATTTTTTCCAGTAAAAAATCATCTTCTTATCATTGGAGGCACTTGATAGATTTGTAGTTATTAGCTCAGGTTTGGTTCATTCAACAATGTTTTTTGAGGATCCACCTTTAATTTTGGTAGTCTTTGGTCCAGAAAGATTCACAAAAAGCTTCCTTGATGCCATTTTCCTGCAAAAAAATACACATATATGTAAATCACTAAATTACAAAAAAAGAAATAACTTAAACAAAAAAAAAAAATGAACCAAAACCTAAAAATGATAAATAGTCATAAATCATAGATAATTTTTCAAACATAACCTTTAAAAAAAAAATGGTCTGCCACCGCCAAAGATCCAATGGGCCTCCACTCCCATGGGACCATTGGTCCGCAGGAGTGGGGTGGAAGGAGGTTGCATGCATCCCCTCTCGCTTCACCCCTGTAGCCCAATAGGCCCTTGGGGATGGAGGCCCGATTCTCAGAATTAGGCCTCCACCCCCATGGGTCTGTTGGGCCGTGGGCGTGGCAAGGCAATTTTTTTTAATTATTTATGATTTATGATTATTTATCGTTTTTAGATTTTGTTTTGTTTTGTTTGTTTATTTAAGCTATTGTTTTTCTTTTAATTTACTGACTTATATCTATATATATGTGTGTGTGTGTGTGTGTGTGTGTGTGTGTGTGTGTGTATTTTGCAGGAAAATGGCATCAAGAAATATTTTTGTGAATCTTTCTGGACCAAAGACTACTAAAACTAAAGGTGGACCCTCAAAAAACAATGTTGAACGAACCAAACCTGTGCTAATAACTACAAATCTATCAAGCACATCAAACGATAAGAAGATTATTTCTTACTAGAAGAAATCAAAAGAAGTGAAGCATACAGAAAATGTATGGTATGCGAAAGATAGAAAAGATGAACAACGTCTGCAGATATATCTATATTTTGATATCCCTAATGATAGTGGACTTTATGAGGTGTTGGGAAAAGTGCAGCCACCTCTCGCCCCACCCATGCGGCCCAACGGGCCTGTGGGGGTGCAGTCCTGATTCTGATAATTGGGCCTCTAGGAGGGGTGAGAGGGGGCTGCACCGAGCCCCTTTCACCCTACACTTGAGGCCCAATGGGCTCGTGAGGTTGGAAAACTCACTTGGCTCATGGGGGTGGAGGCCCGATTTTGAATCGAGCCTCCATCCCCATGAGCACGCTACGCTATGAGAGCGGGTGCTTCCAGTGGGCACGACTGGGCCCAACACACCCATAGCAGATATAGTGGCCTTCTCTCTGCCATAAGGTTGTTGGGTAAGCCTAAATCATCTAAATTTTTAATTTCTGAAAAATATCTAAATTTCATTAATAAAAAGTTAAATATTATTTTACTAGAATACGCTTTGGTCGAGTATTTAGATGAAGATAACAACCCAACTGACACATAACTACTAGTAAACCTATGGTAATTTAAGACTTGCACACAACAAAAGAGAAACTAACATTTCAAATGTGATAATGTTTTGTTGAATTTGTTGTTGATAACAATGTAGTTTCTCCACAAAATCATTCCAAGTCTTTTAATGAACCTTGAAAAGCCTTGATGTGATGTGAGGAATAGTGATAATGAAAAAATGATATAGTGGAAATTACAGAATTGTCTAAATACACGGTGAATTTGGTATTAATTTGTTTTTATAGAAACTTTAACATATAAATCTTATTATGGCGATATAGTAAATTATAATAAAGCGAACATTATGGAATTGTTTTACCGCATGGTGAATGTGGTATTAATTATTTTTTTATAAAAAATGAACATATAGATCATGTTATGGTGATATAGAAAAATATTTTAAGCGTGTGATAGAAGATATAATAAAAATTAAAAGAAACATTCAATTGTCTAGTGAATTATATATAATTTAAGTAAAAAATTAATTTAAGTAAACGATTTAGTTTATGATTTTAAAGATTTAGTTTAAAAGATTAATTTCCTAAGAAAGTTTTAGTTCTAATTTTTCAATAAATTGTAGAAGAAAATTTTGGAGGGAAAATACATGAAAAAAAAAATTTGGAGGGAAAATTTTCGGTGACAAAATTTTAGAGGGAAACTTTGGAGGGAAATTTTCATTATTTAAGTTGTATATTATCCTCATGAGAGAGTGCATTTTTATCATTCAACCACTTCTATTTGAAAGGCATGGATTCTTCTGATAGTGATGTTTTTCTTTTTGAAGCATCAACATCTTCATCTCATAACAACTCTATTGATATTGATGAATATAATGGAAATTATTCCACTGTGAATAGAGAGTCAAATCTTCCACTTAGTCCTAATCCTAAGGACTATGAGTGCATCACTGATGAAAGGCAGGATGAATAATTTCAAATAAATAAAGGGTCATGGTTTCCACTTAGTCCTAATCCTATGGACTATGAGAGAAGCAGTGACGAAGGGAAGGATGAACCACTTAGTCCTAATCCTAAGGACTATGAGAGAAGAAGTGATGAAGGGAAGGATGAAGAATTTCCAATAAGTAAAGAGTCACATTTTCGATGTAGTCCTAATCCTATGGACTATGAGAATAGCACTGAAAATGAACATGATGAATAATATCCAATAAACATCAAGTAAAATTTTCCACTTAGTCCTAATTCTAAGGACTATGAGGGTAGCACTAAAGAAGGGCAAGATGAATAATATCCTCCAAGTCAATATTTCAAAAGTAGAGATGGTCATAGTGAGGATAATATTCCTCACAATGATGATGAAAATGTTTATACAGATGATGATACAATGATGGAGATGTTTCCAACAAATATTCTATCAAGGAGTAGGAGTAGACCTTTTCGTATCAATCCAAAATGTTCTAGTTATACAAGGGGTAGAGCAGAATATGTCACGAGAAGAATTTCTATCAGTGCTCTCATTTCAAGTGAATCTTGTCAAAAATATTGCTTGAAACATATGGATTTCAATTTTTTGTTGGATAAAGGAAGAGATATTTCCAATGAATAAAAGCATGAAAAAATCATATTTAGTGGGGTGCATGCAATCTACATTGTCAAGCTATGATTATCATATTGGGTATTTATTTATCAATAGAAAGGCTTTCAAATTGTTTCATTCAATGGGTAATTTTCATCTGTCAAGAATCCAAGAATATTTGGAAAAGGATCCCACATTTTATTCAGAATTATATCATAAACGATAGTTTGGGTCATTATCAAATACTGCAATGTTATGGATGAAAGACTTATTTCAAAGCATGGAGAGTGTATTCCCAATAGAGAGACAATACATATTCTAGATAATTTCTCAAGACGAGAAATCTATAACTTATACGAAGAATATGTAAAAGGTGTTGAAGGAGATGGTTGATTTATTACATTTCAATATTTTGTGAAGATACGGAATAAATAATTCAACAATGTCTGTATTCCTAAGAAGAAATGGATGGGGATTTATAGTATATGTGCTTCTCTTAAATAAAAAATGGATAAATGTGAAGGGGTAGAAAGAGGTAAACACTCATAACATTAATTTTTAAAATTGTATAGTCGTCAACTATGAAAACATATTTATTAATGAATTTTTTTTATGTTGTGTAGATTCCATTGTCAAAGAGCTTCAAGAGCATCACGAACAACAAACACGTGAAAGGAAAAATTTGTACAAGCATCGAAAGAAGTGTTATGATCATCCAAATAAATATTTGGGTTTCATAATTGGTGGCATGGACTGGAAGAAAACACTTCTACCACATTTTGTTAGCACACCCAAAAATTTACAGGAGGAAAATTCTATTCAATATCACTTGGTTGGTTGTATGTATTCAATGGGAAAATGTTGCCAAGGGTATACTTCACAACTCCAAATATTCATAATGTTGCAAATCTAACAGCAACCATAATTCATTATGTGCTTTCTCATTGGTCTAGTAATCTTCCTGAAGTTTTGTATCTACAATTGGACAATTCTTGTCGTGAAAACAAAAATCAGATTGTTTTTGGATATCTAAACATCTTTGTTGAATTGAGAATTTTTCAAAAGCTAAAGGTTGGTTTCTTTTTTCTTGGGCACACTCATGACCATATTGATCAGATGTTCAATTGTTTTTCAGTCACATTGAGGAGGAAGGAATTTGGGATCTTTCCATCATTAATTGAATGTATTAAGAAATCATACGTGCTAGAGCCTATTTTTGATGTGTTAGAAGAAACTATCGACATGTGAAGGTTTATTTTGGGATTGCATGGTGAGGCGAAATGCATTGAACAACTTAATGACATTAGCTTCCAACATCAATTTTATATCAAAAAAATTGATGGGAAAACACTAATATGGGGAAAGAAGTATTCAACTACTGTGGAATGCGCGTCATCATCAGGTTTTTCATTCTTTAAGTTGATTCTAGATCATCCAATATTTGCATCAAATATATTGTTATTACAATCAGTTTCTGAATTTCATAATGCATGTACGAAGAATAGAGATATAAATTACTCTGATTACCTGGAAGAAATTAAAATTTTTATTAGATATACATATGATTACTTTGATATTTCTGATTCAGTTTGGTGGGAGTATTTTTTCAATAATCAAAGTGATATCATTTCAAGAACAACAAATGAAGATCTACCTTTGAAAACTCCATTTATTTGGCCACAAAATGTGTCAAATGAACATGAGGACAGAAACATTGTTGAACAACAACAATATCAAGGTATTATTAATTATTCATAGGTAGAGGAAAGAGAAATGTATATTGGTTCCAAAAGATCTCGTACACAACGTGAAGCCATGGAAGACCTTTACAAGGGTTCAATACATGATATTAAGGAGGGTTGCATGATCGCAATGCTAGCAGGTGGAGATTCCAATGACTATCCATTCTGGGTTGCTAAGGTTATAAAGGTCATTACATAAAATGAAGATGTTGCAGGTGTTGAAGTACATTGGTATGCCACAAATACACACCCATTTAATGGTGTGTAGAAGGTAGATATGGTAGTTGATATAAAAATTGACTGAAAGAGAAAAAGAAATGGTAGAAATATAAATCGTCGCTACATAGACCTCTTAAAATTGGAGGATGTTGACATACTTGTTTATTAATTCAATTTAAAAAAGAGAGGAACTCGTCACTTCAAGACAATAGAGATTCTAAAGAGGTTGTTACCAGAAGAAACAATGTTGAGATGAGAGTTGACTGAAACCAGTTGTAAATCCAGAAGAATTTTGAAACCTGAAATGGTGGGCATGCATGTGGACTCAAATGGGGTACTAGTTGATGAAAGAGAAGAATATTGAATAGCTTCATCTCCATCCAATCATTCATCTGAAGATGTGAATTCTAATGGTGTGCAAGAAAATATGAGTGATTTTGAATAATTGTCTGAGACAATTTATATAACTGATGTTTGCATTGTATGTTGAAATAAAAATTTTGATTTCCATATGGTGTTAAATGAAGGTATGAGTTATTTTTATGTTTTCTGGATTATATGTTTTAATTATGATTATTTTTATTTTTTAGAATATCTGCAATGCAATAATAACTTAGAGATATAAGTTATGTTTCATTCAATCTACAAGTATTGACATTTTGATTCATTTAGTCATGTAATTTGTTCATAATTTCATGGTATAAATGTGTTGAAAACTTGGAGTTTTTTAATTGAAAATATTCCAATTTTTTTATTTTTCTTTTATCTTTAATGTTATGGTTGAAAACAATTAGAATTTTAGCGATCTCCAGTGTCATTTTATTATATTTTTAACAACGTGGATGAAAATTGATGGAATTTCAATGTGTTTTTGATCCCATTACTTTATCATTATCACCATTACTGAAAAATGTTGAAATTATACTTGAGAAAGAAAAATGTTATTCTACCAAAAATATTAGTTTGTTTTTTCATCAAAAACAATTATTTTCTACCAAAAAAATTGGTTTTACTGTTCCTTTTTAAATATGTTAAAAATCAACCCTAAAAAAACCATTGCTCGGGTATACACACTTTTCGTTTTTAGCACTGGTTTTCATTTTTTTTGGGGGTTTTTTGGCTAGAGTTCTTGTTTTGAGATTATAGTTCCCGTTTCAAAGTTTACATTGTTGGCACAATAATAACAATAAGGGAGCTACACTAGTATTATAGAGACCTATCATGCTAACTGTGTTATGCAGGCCCAACAGTTAAAAATGCATCATTTGAGCTTATCATGTTATCGTTTCTCCTCTTAAATCCACTTCAACCATTAATTGATATTCGTCCATGTTTTAATGATCTAATAAATATAATTTGGCTTTAGGGAAATCTTCAAGAGGAAATATTTATTCTGAATAAGATTCTTTTTAGAAATAAGCTAGCAATAGATTTACATATTTCATTCCAGATTACTTTTGTTGTATTAATTATATTCGTGCTTTGGTTACTGATATTTGATGTGTACATTTATGAAAAAAATAAAGTTCTTAAATGGTTACACTGGAAGTATGAAACTAGTTGGCAACAGGACCATGATTGTATGGTACCGAGACACCTTCATTAGGGCTATGGATGCTCACTAACGGCGAAGAAATGTCAGGAAAGAGAGGTAATATATACTCAATAGATGTATGCTAATATAAAACCCCATGGTTAAACCTTTTCTATCCAATAGTAGATATAAAATTAAAAAATTAAAAGGTATTTCCTATATTTGGATTCATTGTCTTGAGATTGGAACATTCAAGTACTTTCATCTTTTAGAGTCTATTTACCTTGATTCTGTCTTATGTGGAAACTTTTGAATATTGGCATTGTGTATGGGAAAATTTTATATCTTTTCAATATTTTGGTAAATTTCATCCTATTATTTTAACTAAAGATAATTGGTTCTTCCTTATGTATCACCATTGTTGTGGCAAAACAATAGCCCCCAATTTTTATGTTTTACTTGAATAATAATAATGGGGACCCTCTATGTAAACTTTGGTCCTTTTAATCCTTTCATACTTCGATTTCATTATTTTTGTGGGGTTTTGATTCTTCTCAGTTTTCTTCTCTAATCACTTCATTATGTGCAGTTTCTCACCATCTTCCCAATGGCTATAATTTTGATGTGTTTGGAATTACGGTTTGAAACATATGCTTATTCAAAGTTTGAGAAATTTTTACCACCTGGGCTTAAATATGTATAATATGTATTTTATTTTAATATGTGTTATATGATGTTTATGATTGTGGACAAAAGTATCTCCCCTAGGTTGGTGGCTAACCTAGAAAAACAAAGAGACAAGGAACATAATTCTTTTCCTTACAGTAAATAGACGACAGAGTGAGGCCTACCTAGAATCCTTCACACACTTCACTGCTTATTTAGCTTGGAAGCTCCAATTCTAGATTAGAATGCCAAAATTAGAACCTGCAAAGTCAGATAACACAAGCCAAAAAACTACGAGATCTATGCAATATCATCTAAGTAATTCATTTAATAGATCAACATGGTATTGAAATACACGAAATAATAACATCACATATAGGAAAATAATGAATTATTTTTATTAATATAAATGGAAGGAGATTACAATCATAAGTCGCAGTTGACCTTGTATAAGATCCTCTCCAAGTTTTTGACTTATCCATTCCTTGTCACAATATGGACCTTGAATCACCCTAAATGCATGATATGATGACCACTCACTACAACAGCATAAGGGAAAACTCACTCTCCAAATGCAAACCCCCAACCATATAGAAGGTTGGGAATATATGGAGAAGTAGGGTAAGTTGGGAGTTTTTATCCAATTACCAATCTAGGGTCTGAGATCCACTTTTGATGGACAGATAGGATCAATGGATAACTGGTGAAAACTCCAAAGTATGGGAGGATAGGATCTGAGTTTTTTATCAAAGGTATGTAATAGAAAAAACATCTGGAAAATCCTAGAAGTGGAAGCTTCCATAATTCTAATGATTCTCCCAGATTTCTAGAAACAACATAAGTGAAAAACGGAGCCACCTGTTGGTGCCCAAAACAGGCCACAATGGAGAAACATGCAAGTTATTGCACCCCGTAGGCATACAAGGAGCGTCGGTCCTAAAACTGGCACAAATGATCTAGTTTAGGGCTGAAATTCGGGGGGATGAAGGGAACATGCTTAGGGTTTTATGAAATATGGTGACAAGGGGGCATAACATGTTGATTGATCCCATTAGGAGGCTTACTGATTGGATGTGAAAAAATGGCTTATAATAAAATGCCCCCTAAAGCACAAACTCGAAGATGATGACTAATGGTTGAAGTGCTTTACCTTGTGACAAGTCAAGATCAAGGACATATGACGAGCTTCATATGTTACAATACATTTAAAATATTACATCTTTGTTCATTAAGGGAGGCATACCCATACTCAGCTCATAATCTAACATAACATGTATAATGATCAAAAGAAGCATCCACATATGCAACTGGTGGACCCATGACTGGATGAATGTCTATATGATCATGACCATCATACATTGTGATCTTTGTATAACTCTTGAAATCGCAACCTGGATGGATGAAACTATATCTAGGGTCTTCTATCTCGTTCACACGAACAATCAATGTATGAGTCTAACCATGTGAATCAATGAACTGAAGTTGAACATGGTAGACACCATTTGGTTACCGTCCAATGATTAAATCATTAAAAAATGCGAAAGAAACCAGCAATGATTTTAATCGATTTCAAGGTACTCAAGCATAATCTATATGGTGTGAATAAATGATTTGATGTCGAACACCACACATAATATTTTGGTCGAAGGACATTGTTGTGAAGGTGTCGCCGAGAGCGAGGAAAATTGCCATTGATGTATGCAAGCACCAAGGTACCAAAGGTGTGTTTTCAAGTCAACTTCCTTGATAATGTGTTGATGTGATAGGAAGCAATGCATCACAGGAGGGCCTTGATGTATCCCCCATCAACAACACAAAACAGGTATCATGATTGAGACAAAATGATTAGAATGATGTTGACATAAAACTACACTAAGAAAGGAACACATGAAATGAAGGCTTAAGATTATTGTAGCAGTGATCAACTTAATAATGTCTCTTGGACACATTAGTGAAACTGAATAGAGTTGGAAGAATTGACCCAAAAGCTAAATGGAGGCTCTGAAAATCGTATGATAACCAAAAGACAAGAAGATTACGCAACCCATCAACCACGAAGATGAAGAGGAAGAGTGTTATGTTCAAGAGTGACTCACTTCCACCAGCAAAATGGAATACCTTGTTTTCCCAAATTTCCCAACCATACTGGTGAGTACCTCTTTATTTTCTAACAAGCTTGAGCATAAAATATGCTTTATCTGTAAGTCCATACTTTAGATGAATCCTTCTAAGAATATTTAACAAACCCAGAGAAGGAGTGGTTTGGCCCCGTCATGATTGATGAGTCCATCGTTGTTTTATGTTTTAATGAGTACAGTGAGGGTAAAAATCGACATCTTTTTCCTGTTTAAAGAGTTTGAAAAAGACGCGGAAAATATAACTCCAAATTTCCCTTTTCGTAGGTAGTCCCTTAAGCCTAAAAAGGTAGAAAACAATACCCAAGAGAACCTCTTAGCCAACTTCGACTTTTCGTAATTAGCCTATCTCAGTTTGGAAAAGTGTTAAACTTATACAAAGAAGATGTCTTTTCATTTACTTTTACAAGTTCAAAAAGAGAAGTTCTCGACAATATTTTCATATTTTTAGAGTCTGAAAAGAGTTAAAAGAGAAATCCTCCCAGAGGAACGAATGGTATAAATGGTAGCAACTAGTTTCGGTGATGATGGAAGTTCCCAAAACACATAAAAGGTCCAGAGGTTGGCTAATAAGACCACTCATCACAACAGTTCCTCAGGAAAGGGTAAACAACCAAGTGAAAGTGTATGATCAACCAAGCAAATGGTGATGATGGAATGAAAAGGCCAAGGCTCATCTGGAAAAAAATAGGATGATAAAAATTGCAATCACGAGGGATAAAATGGGAATGGTTTCATTTTTACAAAAGTTTGAAACAAGGTAAAATATGCTCGAAATTGGTTTCATTTTCACATAAGCTTGAAACAGAGGAAAAAATATGATTGGAATAAGTTGCATGCCCCCATCATATTGACCCAATTCAAGGTACATGCCCCCCAATATTCATTTCATGCACCTAAGTAGACTACTGGGTACTAACAAGTGGATGGAATGAAGGTTCATTTACATGATCAAGTGAAAGACTCGACTGAAAATTTACGAGATCTAATCAAAGACTCGAATTGGAAGGGAATTCGTTTCATTTTTTAATGAGCTTGACACAGGAAAAGAACTATGCTCATGGGACCTTGTTTCATTTTTTTTACGAGCTTCATACAAGAAAATGAATTTTTCTCTGGGATCTTATTTCATTTTCTAACGAGATTGACATAAGAAAATGAAATTTTCTTCAGCTCCTTGTTCCATATTTCAAGGAGCTTGACACAGGAAAAGGAAATCTACTCTGGGAACCTTGTTTCATTTTTTAAGGAGCTTGACATAAGAATAAGAACTCTGCTATGGTAAACCTTTTTCATTTTTTAATGAGCTTGACACACAAATAGGAACTCTGCTCTGGGACCTGTTGAAGCCCCGAAAATCGGGTTGACAACAAGGGGGGTACCCACCCGGTCCGGACCTTGGGGGCAGCTCCTTATCCGTTTGGTATAGCGGGTCCGACTGGGGATGACGGGACCAGTTTCCCGACCTTGGGTGTGTGTGTGTGTATGTAGAGTTTGGACTATGCTGATCTAAGGGGAATTTAAAGAAAATCTAATTTAGACTCTTTAAACTAACACTATGCTATTGTAGTCTAATAAGAAGCAATACATCTAATCTACACTAACCCGGGGTGTATATCTTTCTATTACGCGATCTAAAAAAGATTTCGAATAATAACTGATAATAAAGATCATTCAGCTATCATAAGAACAGAAATCATTAAAGATAAATTATTTTGCATAAGAAGTTAGGCAAAACAGTTATGAGCAACATATCGCATAATAAGTTACTTATATTTCAGATACAAAAAATATGACTCCACCGTAAAAAAGTGCCAAATGATAACCCATACATTCATATAATGACATATAAACAACTGAACTATAAATAACTTAAAGAACATAAGCATAAATAGTCAAGAGATAGAAGTACCATTTATGACTGGTTCCACTCATAAGGTTCAAGCAACAATGATTTATCTCTCCTTGTTCTAACGTCTACCAAGAGTATAGAAGTGCAACATCAGTAGCAGATATCAGACACAAACATTAATAAACCTTGATCCATCCATTCATCAAAACCACCTCTGAGGGCGTAAAAGTGCATGTTCTGAGAATGAGTTTTTGACAAATCTCCGGACTCTCTCTAAATGCATGAGAAGGGTTAAAATACTGCTAACTAATTAACTTGATTACATAAATTTGGGATCCGGTTTTCAAATGACCGTCCCTCTGATAAAGCAAATTATTTCTAAAATTAAATCTAACTTTGAACTATTTCTGTATTTGCTCCTTAGTGCTGTAAGTGTGCAACATTCGTCTGAGAAGAGTTGGTTGGTTGCCTTTCCCTTTGTGCGTGTTTATAAAAATAGAAGTAACAAGGGTCGGCACCAATTTTTTGATAAACTATCAGATATTTGAGAGAATCTCCCGCTGACTGAGTGTATACTTGGTAATAACTCAAATTTTCCTCAAACTGGATCTGCTTTTGCCATTTCGGTTTTTTGTTTTCGCGAATGACTTGATGAGTCATAAGACTTTACTTTTTGAGCAACTCTTTGAATTGGAAACTGCCTTCGTTCTTCACTCCGGGCTTTTCTGTCGTGTAAGCTTCAGGTATCTTTGTAATCATGCTGCTTTTGTGCGCCTTTGATTCCGAGCTTAAGATGGCCTATCGGTCGTTAGCATCTGCTAAGTGATACTCTAGAATCTCTAGTCCTATCGTATGTGGTTTCTGCTTTTGAAAAAGTCTCTTCTGTGTTCTTCGAGCATTGGCGCTTTCCCCTTTTCCTTAGATGTTTCCTGCAAAACAAATTACTCCATTTTATCTCCTGTTTTACAGTTTGCGTAAAGGAAAAGAGTAAATGAAAATAAGGATTGATATGAAAGCTTTCAGACCTTGCGTGTGTATAATCATGACATTCAAAGTGAACTGACTCTTTGAAAAACGAAAAGTAGCCAATCGTACAATCATTAATTTCTTTTTTACAGGCGCGCGCCTAATTCTGATTGATGGACAACTTTCCTTGAATGTTGTACTGAGCAGGATTCGCGCTTATCGCAGATCACAGATCGCATATTTGTATTATAACATCGTGGTATCGCAATATCAGATCATAGCGGATCGCAGATTATGGATCAGAGATCGCAAATCGCAAATCGTGGATATTAGTCATTGCGTCTTACTCTATGCGACTGCTGCGATATGCGACGTCGCACATCGACCGTCGGGGATTTCTTTAAGCTTCTCCTTTTAAGAGCGCTTATGGTAATGCGATGCGATGAATTTAACATAGCTTCTTCGCGGTTTGATATTCTCACAAAAAGAAGTGTTTCCTTTGCTTTGTTGTGATAAGATTCTAAGGAAAAACAAAAATATTCATGGGGATTTTGTTTGAATTTTTTACTAAGGGTCCCCCCATTTGCTTGGTGTTGTTGCTAATACCAAACAAAAGAGGGGGGGTTGTTGGTGACCACAACACATTGAAAGGAACATAATGAAAAATCAATCTAGTAGTCATGGTTTTGGGATCCAGGGGAAAATCTTTGTGTATTTGTTTTGTGTTTTTGGCAATTGTATATTTTCTGTTTTTTAAGAATTTGTTTCTAGGTAATTTTTGTACAAGTTAAAACCTACATTTGAATCCCAACATGCTAAATCACACATTGACACTATTACCTGCAATCCATAGCTAATTTTTGTCCTTACTTTCTATTGTCCAAACTTCCTCTTACACACCCTTGCTTTCCTTGTTTGCTTGTCTAAGTGCTTGCTCCTTCTCCTTTGCTAAAAGCTGATCCAAAGTTGAGCAAAAAACTGTCAACTATTTCTCAGGTGCCTTTTTATCATTGATGTCTCAGTTTTCTTTCATTTTCATTCATTTTATCTCTAATTTCCCTTGCATGCATATTTGTGTCTCTTCCCCTTCCTTTTCTCCTATTTTCCTTTATTTCCTTAAGTAAATGTCATTTATTTCCTCTTTTCCTTTTCCAATTCCTTTCACAATTTTCATAGCCATTAATAAACCACAAGTGATGCCTATTACAATATTTTCCCACGATTCAACCTGGAATACATGTTCCATGACCTTGGGTTTATTTACATAGGAAATAAACCAGGGGCTATTACATTTGATCCAGGTGGATACTGTTTACAACCCACCTATTCCACTTGGACCCCCACGATTGTTTCTTTCAATTTCCCTAATTGTAGCATAGTTTACTATTTTTGGCAGTTTTTTGGGTCTTGAACTTTCAGAGCTGTTTTGAGGCCCTAAACGATATTTTTTGGAAAATGGGCAAACCAGAAGCTTGTGGTAGGCGTTTGCAGTTGAAATTTGTGGTCCTCAGATATATATTTATAATGAGTTATCGTTCTTGTCAAATGAGGATCGTATGCCAAAGTTATGACCCCAGGAAGTTGATGTACCAATTTACTCCAATGAGGCCCACATACTT
>APFE030537008.1:0-18522 GCA_000404065.3 Pinus taeda
ACTAAATGTTTAATTATACGATTTTAATATAATACTAAATATTTAATTATATAGCTCTAATATAATTTTAATGTCAAACCTTTTAATTTAAAGTGATTTGTTCCCTGATCTACACATGAAAATTTTGGTAGTGGGGGTGGAGAGCTAGGGTTTCGAAGTAAGGAAGCAGGTGAGTGTAGGGGCACGAAGGCCTATAGGTGGAGGCTTTGGGGCCTGGACAAGGACAGGGGCAAGTACAAGAGGCAAATCGCTGGATGTTTCTTGATAAAGGATGTCAGAGTAGGGCACGAGCAAGGAGATAGCTGGAAAAGGACGGTGGATGAGCCCAATCGGAAACAGAGGAAAAAAATGCATGCACGACTTAAGGAAAAGGACATGGGAACCAAAACGGGGTTAACCAGCCAAGCTAGCAGCACTGCTGCTCTCAGTGCGCAGCATGCAAACGGTGGAAGCTCAAACAGAGGTGATTTTTATGACCAACAATTACCAAGGTGCAGTGATCCGGATCTTGGGAGGAGGTCTCCAAGATCTAAAAGATTGAAATGGATCATGGGGGGAGAGACCCCCAAGATATGAAAACTTGAATTGCCAGAAGAAAAAAATAGGAGAATGCCCAATAAACAAAACCACAAAGAAACTTTTATTTAAAATAGTAATGGAAATAAACCAGCTAGGGCGATGGTAGCTTATCTCTGAGAAGAGATGTGGTGGCTACATGCCTCTGAACTATAAAGACTACATTATGGCCGACAATATGTCCTTTTACAAAATTTGACTTGTTACTTATAGTATTTTTCAGTGACAATCCCACGGGTCAATTCCATGGGTGAATGAATACCATGGGTGGATTTTACAATACCACGGGCGGATGCCATTTACAATACCATGGGTAAATTCCATGGGTCGATGAATAATATGGGTGGATGAGTACCATGGGTTGATGCCATTTTCCATTCGAATCATTCTCCCTCCTTAAGAAGCAATGGTCCCCATTACGTAAAGTTCCCACCTGCGAAGCCTTTGTTGAATATGAAGAGCCACTGAAGATAAGGGTTTTATGTGGTTAACCCAAAACCCTGATAAATGAAGATCCAAGGATAGAGATACCCTGTAATGCTTGTGACCAACTGTGATTTTGACAGTGTGCGGGCTAGCAAATGGACTTCGATGACAAGGATTTTATGCGGTTGACCCATAACCATGATGTTGGTGGCTGATGAAGTAGCAGGTGCCTACATAGCTTGGGGTGGGAGGGCACGTCTCCAAATAACCCAAGCCAAATGCTGCTATGTTGAAACTAATGAATGTGAAGCACGTGCCTACTAAAGTGGGGTGGGAGGGCACGTCTCCAATGGGAACCCACTCCGAATGCTGCTCTAGAATTAAAATGGACATAACTCAGCTAGTATAACTCAGAATATTTATTATAACCTGTTTTTAGAAGCAGAAGGATCATTTTGCATCTTCCCATGAGTTGGAAATCCTTATCTGGACACTCTGAGATCTCAGATTCGCGCTGCAACAGTTCCGTCGTCACAAAAATTATGATAAAATAGCTAATTTTAAATCAGCGATATCTCCCACATCTGAACTCCGATTCGACCCATTTGTTTTTTGAAATTGGGTGATTTTTCGAGAGGAATCCAGATCTGGTATTTTTTTTTGTAAATTTTGTACCAAATGTTTCAGATCTGATCTGCAAAGTCGCCGCCCAAAAAAAAACTCCTACAAAAAAAATGAGAAAAGAAAAATTCTTCCTGCTTGACCCAAGAAAGTGCTCTATGGAGGTTGTAGCACATGCCTGAAGTTTGTTGAATATTGCTGCAAAATTTGAAGCTGAAATATGCATCAAACCCTCATTCCCATGGAATCATAACCCGCTCTGATACCACTGATCCAGATCTTGGGAGGAGGTCCCCAAGATCTAAAAGATTGAAATGGATCGTGGGGGGAGAGACCCCCAAGATCTGAAAACTTGAATTGCCAGAAGAAAAAAATAGGAGAATGCCCAATAAACAAAACCACAAAGAAACTTTTATTTAAAATAGTAATGGAAATAAACCAGCTAGGGCGATGGTAGCTTATCTCTGAGAAGAGATGTGGTGGCTACATGCCTCTGAACTATAAAGACTACATTATGGCCGACAATATGTCCTTTTACAAAATTTGACTTGTTACTTATAGTATTTTTCAGTGACAATCCCACGGGTCAATTCCATGGGTGAATGAATACCATGGGTGGATTTTACAATACCACGGGCGGATGCCATTTACAATACCATGGGTAAATTCCATGGGTCGATGAATAATATGGGTGGATGAGTACCATGGGTTGATGCCATTTTCCATTCGAATCATTCTCCCTCCTTAAGAAGCAATGGTCCCCATTACGTAAAGTTCCCACCTGCGAAGCCTTTGTTGAATATGAAGAGCCACTGAAGATAAGGGTTTTATGTGGTTAACCCAAAACCCTGATAAATGAAGATCCAAGGATAGAGATACCCTGTAATGCTTGTGACCAACTGTGATTTTGACAGTGTGCGGGCTAGCAAATGGACTTCGATGACAAGGATTTTATGCGGTTGACCCATAACCATGATGTTGGTGGCTGATGAAGTAGCAGGTGCCTACATAGCTTGGGGTGGGAGGGCACGTCTCCAAATAACCCAAGCCAAATGCTGCTATGTTGAAACTAATGAATGTGAAGCACGTGCCTACTAAAGTGGGGTGGGAGGGCACGTCTCCAATGGGAACCCACTCCGAATGCTGCTCTAGAATTAAAATGGACATAACTCAGCTAGTATAACTCAGAATATTTATTATAACCTGTTTTTAGAAGCAGAAGGATCATTTTGCATCTTCCCATGAGTTGGAAATCCTTATCTGGACACTCTGAGATCTCAGATTCGCGCTGCAACAGTTCCGTCGTCACAAAAATTATGATAAAATAGCTAATTTTAAATCAGCGATATCTCCCACATCTGAACTCCGATTCGACCCATTTGTTTTTTGAAATTGGGTGATTTTTCGAGAGGAATCCAGATCTGGTATTTTTTTTTGTAAATTTTGTACCAAATGTTTCAGATCTGATCTGCAAAGTCGCCGCCCAAAAAAAAACTCCTACAAAAAAAATGAGAAAAGAAAAATTCTTCCTGCTTGACCCAAGAAAGTGCTCTATGGAGGTTGTAGCACATGCCTGAAGTTTGTTGAATATTGCTGCAAAATTTGAAGCTGAAATATGCATCAAACCCTCATTCCCATGGAATCATAACCCGCTCTGATACCACTGATCCAGATCTTGGGAGGAGGTCCCCAAGATCTAAAAGATTGAAATGGATCGTGGGGGGAGAGACCCCCAAGATCTGAAAACTTGAATTGCCAGAAGAAAAAAATAGGAGAATGCCCAATAAACAAAACCACAAAGAAACTTTTATTTAAAATAGTAATGGAAATAAACCAGCTAGGGCGATGGTAGCTTATCTCTGAGAAGAGATGTGGTGGCTACATGCCTCTGAACTATAAAGGCTACATTGTGGCCGACAATCTGTCCTTTTACAAAATGTGACTTGTTACTTATAGTATTTTTTAGTTACAATCCCACAGGTCAATTCCATGGGTGAATGAATACCATGGGTG
Organism: Pinus taeda; assembly: GCA_000404065.3. NCBI lineage: Eukaryota > Viridiplantae > Streptophyta > Pinopsida > Pinales > Pinaceae > Pinus > Pinus taeda. Next base: position 3,637 of record APFE030537008.1, read on the forward strand.
GATTTTACAATACCACGGGCGGATGCCATTTACAATACCATGGGTAAATTCCATGGGTCGATGAATAATATGGGTGGATGAGTACCATGGGTTGATGCCATTTTCCATTCGGATCATGCAGCCAGCAGTTACCAAGGAATAATGGCAAGAGGACGTTCAACCCGAACGACACCATTGATCTGGACCTAGAGCCTGGCAACATCCTGTCGGTCTGGAGTCTGGAGGTCACAGATCAGAACATAGAACGGTATATTCATCTAGCTAGAAGATTTGGGAAGGAAACTCGAGGTTCGAAGGAGGTCTGGGATCTAAAGGGAACCTTAGGGCGACTGGAGGACAACCTAGGTCTACCATTTCTAAACAGTCAAAAATAATTCTCTTTCATCCAAGAGATGCAGACTCAGGAAGAATCGACAACAGTGGCAGCAAAAAACTCGCAAGTCAAGAAAACCCCCATCCCCTTAGCATATTCTTTTCTGGAGGGTTAGAAGATGTCGTGATAAGCTGTGGTCTGGGAAGCACTGAAGGAAACAACTCAGGCTTGAAACCAAGAGTGGCTCAAGGAAGAAATACACAGCCGCTTTGGAGCCTAGATTAGGTTGCGAAACCCCAAAAACCAACCAGTCGCAAGAAGACAAAACAACAAATTATGGGCCCAGGGTCTGGTTTTGCGGGGATTCTGAACCTAGTAGATGGGGTTGAGGAAGAGGGGAAGACAGCAGAGGGGGTTCTGAAGCAAGGGGAGGAAGTAACTCTCAAAGGGGTAGAGGAAAGAAGCGAAGAGGGACAAACACAAGGTAGATCAAAAGACGAAAGAAGGTTCACCCAAGAATAAAGGAGAAAAAGAAAGCTCCAAGTAGAATTGGCAGATGTGGAAGCGACAACTCAGGGCAGGGAGGAAAAGACATGGAAAAGGTAGACAGGGGAGAAGAGGAAAAAGTCCAAGATAATTAAGAGAAAATAATCAGTTGCAAACCTTATCCTGGGAATAAATGTGTCAATAGATGAAGCCATGGAAATCATGGATCTAACGTTGGATGGAAGGGAAAGAGGGAAAAAGCACTCAACAAATTTCATTCATGAGTGGGCGTCCCATCACTAGAAGGAAGCCCCGGACTTAACCTTCCAAGTCTCGACACTCGCAAAGGGATGGTTTATGGCTAAATTTGCAAAAAAAGAAGCGACAGACTAGGTATTGGGAAGAAATTAGGCATTTGGAAGAAAATCGATCCTATTCAAACGATGGAACCCTCTGTTTGACGCATAGAGGGAAAGAGTCGATGAGTTACCAGTTTGGTTCTGCTTGCCAAGGCTCCCGCCAATCCTCTGGGTTGAATCAGGTTTTAGGCCTATTAGGAACCACCTAGGGAAATACATGGAAATGCACATGTCCTTTTTACAAACCAGAGATCTAGGGATGGCTCGCATCTTGGTAAGCCTCACCCCTCGGACAAGATTGGCCGAAGAAATTCAGTTGCATTACAAAGAGTTCAAATACCTACAACAACTCGACTATGAACACCTACCATTTCGATGCCACAGGTGTCACATTTATGGACACTTGGCAAAAGAATGCCTAATGGCTCTCAGACGTCGAGGAAAGAAAAAGAAGGCTAAGATAGGGGGATCAACAATGGGAATGCGAAGAACCAATCCACCGGAAGAAAAAAAGGGGGAAGAGCTAATGGACATGGACAGACCTTGAAAGGAACCAGATGGGAAAATAGAAGAGCAGTAGAAGGCCACCCAAGAGCAGTAGCTTCCCATCCAGCTCAAAGGGAATGCAACAATCCAGGACTCTCAAGCAATCATTGAAGAAAGCCACATTATCGACAAAGATGGTATGGGTCTAGCCTTAAACCCACCTTCTGTTTCTAATGTAAATTATTTAAATATAGCTGAATCAGTGCCTGGTCCCTCCAGGCATCAGAACATTGTTGCTCCTATTCTTCACTCAGAAAATATGCAAGTTGAGAGTATAATTACCTCCATTCCCATCTGAATCGTGAATATTCCCTAACCAATGCTGATGCTCTGAGAGAAGAAACCCTCACTGTCTCCAATCCTTATAACCTTAGACCTCGAGAGAGAAAACCTCCCATGTGGTGAATGTTGGAGGTAGTGGGAGGAATCGACATGCAATCCTTCCAGCCAGGAGACAAGAAGAAAAGAGGGAGAAAAACAAACCTATCCAAGGCTCAGCTAAGAGCCAACATAGACATTGCAGATGGCAAAAAAATTTCCATTTCTGGGGCGCTTAGAGCAGCAAAACCCCCTCTAGAGGTTAATCAATGATCATTCTCTCCTGTAATTACAGAGGTTTAGCCAGCAACCCAAAAAAGTTGGCCTTAAAAGAAGTAATCCGGAACTACAATCCATATATACTTCTCCTTCAAGAAACCCTGGGAGTAGGTGAAGAAGTCTCAAAATCACTATCAAAAATTCTGCCAAGCTAGATCATCCAGGTCTTAGACGCCAAAAGCCATTATGGGGGCCTAGCCATGGCATTTAAGCAAGAGAAATTCAAAGCCCTAAACTCCTGGGGGATGGACCGGGTAATGGGGATGGAAGTCTACTCCCAAGAACTCTACACCACTCTATTGATAGTAAACATTTATGGGCCCTGCCAGGGAAGAGCCCTCTTTTGGAAGACCCTCCTCTCTAAGTCCTCAATGAACAATCCCAACTTGGTTATTGAGGGAGACTTAAACTTCTCCATAAGATCCTTCGAAACCTAGGGCCCCTCGGGTAGAGAAGATCAACATTCAGACTTTTTCACCAACCTTTTCAGAGACAACAATTTGCTGGACATTAACTTGCTGAAGGTAAGACCTACTTGGAAATATAGAAGAATAGGGGATGGTCGTGTAGCAAAAATACTGGACCGTTTCCTCCTTCAAGAGGAAGCAACAACAAAGATCCTAACATTTCATCAGTGGGTGGGTGAAGGAGGGAACTCGGACCATATTCCAATCTTGCTAGAACTATCCAAGCTACCCAAAAACCCAACAACCCCCTTCAGATTCAATCTCGCCTGGCTTCAAGAGAATTCCTTCAATTCCCTCTTTGAGTCCACTTGGAGACCTGCAAGGACCAGAGACTCCGACGATAAATCCTTCCTCTTTATGGAGAAACTGAAATACCTTAAAAAAGCCATAGTAAACTGGGCCAAGGAAAAGAAACTGAAAGAAGATGAAGACCTCATCCAAATAGGAAGGAATTTCCAATGGCATGAAAGCCCTGAAGCCGATGGCTATGAAACTCAAGAGAAAAAGGAAAAAATCATGCAGCAGGAAGCCCAAAGGAATAAAATTCTCTTGGCAAGAGAAGAACAATGGCGAATGAAAAGTAGAGCCATTTGGCTGAAGGCACGGGATGAAAATACCAAATTCTTCCAAAATTATGCCAGAGGAAGGAAGAACACAAACACCATCTAGCACCTAAAAGAAGAAGGAAGCAGAGAGGCCCAATCTTTCAAGGATCTATCCCAGATGGGCACAAGACACTTTCAAAACCTTTTCTTAGACAAGGGCGAAATTTCCTTGGTGAAAGTAATCCAAACAACCTATACTTTTCCTCGCTATGTGGATGAAGAGGATGCGCTGGAACTAACAGGAGAAGTCACCAAGGGGAGGTGGAAGGAATGGTAAAAGCAATGCCAAAAGACAAAAGCCTTGGCCCAAACAGTTGGACAGTGTAGTTGTTCCAACATTTCTTCAAGCAATTAGGGCAAGATCTTACCAAAGTTGTTGAACAATCTAGAAGAAAAGGGGTAATCTATCCACCTTTCAACTCAACCTTCATAACCCTCATACCGAAAAAATAAGACCCTTCCTCTTTCGAGGACTTCCGACTGATCTCCCTCTGCAACTATATCTATAAAATCATAGCAAAGGTGATATCCCTTCGGGTTAAACCAATTTTATCCAGGCACATGTCAAGAGAAAAAAACAGCTTTTTGAATGGGAGGCAAATCGATGAAGTTATTGGAGTAGCCCAGGAATCCATTCATAGTATCATCCAGAAAAAAATCGAAGGAGCAGTAGTGAAAATAGACCTATCTAAAGCATTTGACAGGGTCAGTTGGATGTACATTCAGATGCTTCTCACGCACCTGGGGTTTCATATAGACTTCATAAACTGGGTAATGGGATGCTTAACCAGTGTAAGATTTGCAGTTCTCATCAACGCAGCAACCACCACATTTTTTCAAAGTTAGAGAGGATTACGACAAGGATGCCCCCTCTCTCCCCTCCTCTTCCTTTTGGCAGCATAAGGCCTCAGTCAATTGTTCCTTGATGCCTGAAGGAAAGGAAATATCCAAGGGTTGGAAGTGGCAGTCAATCTAAAAGTAACCCATCTCCTATTCGTGGATGACATCTTGCATTTCTCTAATGGAATAAGATCTGAAACTCGGGAATTAAAAAGGATACTAAATCTCTTCTTAAAGGCAACATGCCTACAAGTTAACAATGATAAATCACAGCTTTTGCTGGAAGGATTCAACAGGCAAGAAGTAACCCAAATCAAAGAGGACTTTCCCTTCGAGGACAGGAGGCTCCAAGTCTACTTCAAAATACCTTGGGTTCTACCTAAAGCCGTGCTCATACAGGAAGTAGGATTGGAACTGGCTAATAGCAAAAATCAAATCAAGAGTCATCCACTAGAGATTCAAATGCCTATCTAGAGCCAACAGACTGACACTAATCAAATCAATCCTCCTGGCTATACCGATCTACTGGGCTGCATTAACATGGGTTCCAAAAGGGATTCTGGAGAAAATCAGAAGAGTTTGCAGCAAATTCTTATGGCCAATATCAAAGGAAGACTTAGTACTCCCATGGGTGGCATGGGAAAAGGTGGCAAGGCCAAAGGATTGGGGAGGATGGGGAATTAAAGGTTTAACCACCTCCGGACCATCACTGGTAGCAAAGTTGGGGTGGAGGCTTATCAAAATGGAGAACCTCTAGACTATGGTGGTCAAACAAAAAATATATTGATCCAATGCTGTTGGAAGACTAGATCAGAAGCCCAACAAAAAAGAAAGGTAGTGCCTTAGTGGTGTGGAAAGCAACATTAGAATCCTTTAAGATCATTGAACAAGGTCTATCCTAGCAGGTAGGGAATGGAGAACATGTCTGTATAGAGAAGGATCCTTGGGTAGGATGCAATGAAGATTTCATACCATCCCCGGGTATCATCAACCATCTCAATTCAAGAGGCATTAATACCCTTAGTCAGATTGAGAACCATGGCCACTCCTCCATCTGGGGCCAAGCATGGCTTATAGGATTGGACCTAAATCTCAACCCTCAATGGAGAGGGGAATGGATCACTTTCACCTCAGAGTTGTATCGATCAAATGTCAGACGAAGAGATAGACCAAATTAGTTAGTTTGGGCACATGCAGACTCAGGCAAATACTCCCCTAAACAAGGTTACAAGTACCTAATGACAAATAAAGGATGGGGAAACCAGGACTAGTGGGTATCCTCAATCTGGAAAATGCAATGCCTGGAAAAAGCCTGAATGTTCTTCTAGTGCATCCTAAAGGAGAAGGTACCAACCTGGGACATCCTACATAAAAGATACAAGTGAGGTCCAGGGAGATGTGCACTCTGCAAAATGGCCTCTAAGTCAATTGTTCACTTCTTTATGGATTTTTCCTTCTCCAAAGTAGTCTGGCAAGCTGTCGGGGAACTCATCCACAAAATAGTTTCATGGAATGGGCGGATGATAGCTAAATCTTGGAAATCTTGGTGGATCCATCATCCTGAAGGAAATCTGACGAACCTTCCCCTTATCATCTCCTGAGGGTTATGGCTCGCAAGGGAAAAAAATAGCTTTCAAGATATATTTCCCTCAGTGGAGAGCACAATTGTCGGAAGTGCATCTATCTTCACAAGCATCCTTGAACCCATTCACGAGGATTTACCACGTCCAAACAAAGAAGAGAATATCAAGGACGGCGTTCCATGGGTATATTTTGATGGGGCCTCCAACCAAGATAACAAATGCAGTGTTGGGCTGATCATTCACCTAAAACCCCATAGATGCCTCAAAGCCTCAGTGGGTTTAGGGACTGGAACTAATAACTTCGCCAAGCTGACAGCCTTAAAACTCCTTCTTTGTTGGCTCACCCAACTGGGCATATCCACGATTTAGATCTTCGGGGACTCTCTGAATATTGTCAAATGGTTCAATGGAACAAGCAGATGTCATAACTACATTCTATATCCATTATTAGAAGAAACATTGCATTTAAAATCTCATTTTAACATCATCTCTCTATGTCATATATACATGGAATGCAATGACTCTACAGACCAACTTTCTAAAGCGGGTCTGCAACAAAATATGGAAGTTGGTGGATAGAGGACACAGAGATGGACGAGATCCGTGTGTCGGATCATCCACCTTATGCTCAACTATGAGTTTAGGTGAGTATATGTTTATGTCATTCACATGTGGCTATTGTTACTTAATTTATGCCTTACCACGTTTCCTTTGCAACATCTGATGCAAATGCTAGTTTAACCACCTTTGACTAGATTTTCCCATAATCTTTGTTATTAAAAAATTCATGGATTCAATTCTTTAAACACCTTTGGATTTGGATTAGACTTTGTCATAACTTTACCTTTACCTTTCGAGGACCGCCACCCATTCACAATTTGACAATTGTCCAGTGCTCATCGGTTGCATTTAGATTTTACACCACCTCTGCATATATAAAACAGAGTTGTCTACATACATACCAGTGCAGTGGAGCGGATTCGATCCAATGCAGATCCACTATCGGTAAGTCCGTGGCTTGCGAGGACATTGGTGGCAGTAATTGTCGTCACAGTTGTGTTCGTCTCGTTACAGATATAGGGCCAGAGGGACAGGTTGGGCCTCAAGGATTACAGCTTAGCAGGTTGCACCTCTTCTTCCCCGCTTTCATCTGGTCATGGGGTTGAGCGTGACCAGCAGTGGCTTCCGGGCGAGGTTGTGAGGACGCGATGAGCAGGATCCTGCCCCAACAGGAGAAAGTTGAAATCATTCTCACCCTGGAAGTACTTTCTGTGAGAAGCCCCTGCAATTTCTTCGTCTTAGGCCTCGGCTACAACAGCCCCCTTCCTGGAAGAGGACTCCAATTGGATACGGGAAGTCGTGGAGAGCCAACTAGGAATTGAAGCTTATCACATCCAATACCAAATGAAAATGTCCATGGTGGATGCCCTGCTACACAACTACAGAAGAAATGGATCCTCCTGCAGCCCCACCCGAGATTTGAGGTCCTCCAAATGCGAGCTCGCTGTCACCAATTTGCCCGCGCTCATCTACGAGACAGAGTGGGATGTGATCATGATTGATGCCCCCCGTGGTTATTTCGATGCTGCACCCGGGAGAATGCCCGACATTTTCACGACAGTCGTGATGGCCAGGAACAGGAAGAAGGAAGGATCCACAGATATTTTCCTTCATGACGTTGATAGAAGAGTGGAGCAAATCTATGCCAGGGAGTTCCTGTGCAGCAGCAATCTGGTGGAATCTTCGGGGAGGCTTTGGCATTTTAGGGATCCCCCATTTTCCAGGATGAAGCCCACTAGTGGTAGCACTAACGGCTTCTTCTGTCCGTCACCTATGAGCAATAAGGAATAATGGTTGTCGTGTTTACTCATCATGGTATTTCTGACCGACAATTGGGGATCGAGAACAATAAGGCTTAGCATTCTTCTCTATTTTCAACAATATGCAACTGCACTTCTTATTTTCCATGTAGAGAAAATGTATGGCAAATTTAGTACATAAGCACCAGTGCATCTGTTTATGACCAGTCCTAAGCCTTACATAGAGCCCTTCATCTCTGTATTCAACCATATGCAACTGCACTTCTTATTTTCCATGTAGACAAAATGTATGGCAAATCTAGTACATAAGCACCAGTGCATCTGTTTATGATCAGTCCTAAGCCTTACACAGAGCCCTTCATCTCTGTTTTCAACAATATGAAACTACACTTCTTATTTTCCATGTAGACAAAATGTATGGCAAATTTAGTACATAAGCACCAGTGCATCTGTTTATGACTAGCCCTAAGCCTTACACAGAGCCCTTCATCTCTGTTTTCAACAATATGCAACTGCACTTCTTATTTCCCATGTAGATAAAATGTATGGCAAATTTAGTACCTAAGCACCAGTGCATCTATTTATGACCAGTCCTAAGCCTTACACAGAGCTCATTAGAGTAGAAAATCCAGATTGCATTCAACAATATGCAACTGTACTTCTTATTTTCCATGTACACAAAATGTATGGCAAATTTAGTACATAAGCACCAGTGCATCTGTTTATGACCAGTCCTAAGACTTACATAGAGCCCTTCATCTCTGTTTTCAACAATATGCAACTGCACTTCTTATTTTCCATGTAGACAAAATGTATGGAAAATTTAGTACATAAGCACCAGTGCATCTGTTTATGATCAGTCCTAAGCCTAACACAGAGCCCTTCATCTTTGTTTTCAACAATATGCCTTACACAGAGCCCTTCATCTCTGTTTTCAACAATATGTAACTGCACTTCTTATTTTCCATGTAGACAAAATGAATAGCAAATTTAGTACATAAGCACCAGTGCATCTGTTTATGACCAGTCCTAAGCCTTACACAGAGCTCATTAGAGTAGAAATTGCATTCAACAATATGCAACTGCATTTCTTATTTTCCACGTACACAAAATTTATGGCAAATTTAGTACATAAGCACCAGTGCATCTGTTTGTGACCAGTCCTAAGCCTTACACATAGCCCTTCATCTATGTTTTCAACCATATGCAACTGCACTTCTTATTTTTCATGTAGACAAAATGCATGGCAAATTTAGTACATAAGCACCAGTGCATCTGTTTATGACCAGTCAGCCTTACACAAAGCCCTTCATCTCTGTTTTCAACAATATGCAACTGCACTTCTTATTTTCCATGTACACAAAATGTATGGAAAATTTAGTACATGAGCATCAGTGCATCTGTTTATGACGAGTCCTAAGCCTTACACAGAGCTCATTAGAGTAGAAAATCCATATTGCATTCAACAATATGCAATAGCACTTTCTTATTTTCCATGTAGACAAAATGTATGGAAAATTTAGTACATAAGCACCAGTGCATTTTTTTATGAAGTCCCAAGCCTTACTCAGAGTAGAAAATTCACATTGCATTTCGGCCCGGGACAAGTACTTAATATTATTTATTTATGTTTAAATTATGAATGTTTTTTTTATCGTGTTTTGCATTTCGGCCGAGGACAAGTACTTAATATTATTTATTTATGTTTAAATTATGAATGTTTTTTAATCATGTTTTGATATGCGTATGGGACAACTACTAATCTTTGCACAACAATAGAAACCTTTCCCTATTTATTTTTCCAAATTGACTTTGGTTATTTTAAATTATAAAATCTCCATTATATGTAAGTCAGGAGATGATTATTAACAATATAATTGAATAAATGTTTGAATTACCCCAATAAATAGAAGTTGAGGAGATGATTATTAACTGTGTAATCCGTACTAATTCAATAAATGTTGGAACTATCCCTAGACTTGGGAATTGAGTAGTTATCACTTACTAGTCTAAATATTTGAGATTTTGATGTAAAAGGCATTTTATCGGCTCTCCAAGATTTGGGCTTCTTATAATTGGTGGTTAGAGAGGCTGTGATTGGCTTTGTGAATGAAACAAAGCTCAAGAGAATTAACCATTGATTCGATATACTTTAAATAGGTTGATGTTGAATATCTTTGCTTTAACGATAGATTCTGTGGAATGTTTGTTTGTAGATTTTCTGTATGGTTTGTGAATGAAACAAAGCTCAAGAGAATTGACCATTGATTCGATATACTTTAAATAGGTTGATGTTGCATATATTTGCTTTGACGATAGATTCTGTGGAATGTTTGTTTGTAGATTTTCTGTATGGTGTGAGCGTTTTTGCTATGTGAAGTTGTGAATTTGATTTCAGGGCCTTTGGTAGTGCATGAAGTGGTATCGGATTAAGTGAGATTAAGATAATTTTCCATAATTAAAATTTTCCGTGATTTTATGGATATAAGGAGAGATAACAAAAGAAAGGATGATAAACATTAAGAGAGGCATGAGGGAAAAAAAAATAGTATTGTTAAAATTGGGCATGTTGAAGAAGACAACATGATGAGAAGAAATGAATTTTATACCACATGATGAGAAGACATGAAATTTTTTACACTGGATATAGGGAGAGACAACAAAAGAAAAGTTGAAGTTGTTGTTAATGACCTTATAGTCATGATGAAGGTAATCACGGAAAGATTGAATATCATTGAGTTAGCATGGAAAGTGAAACATTTCATTTAAAAAACAGTAAAATTGAAAAGGCAAGTTCCTATAGAAGAACTGGGTAAAGTGTAAAAGATGTAACAACACGAAATGAACAAGTTGCATGCATATTCTAGCCATGACAATCAAGAAGAATTGATGGAGTGGATTGAAGACACTCCACATTATTTTGAATTCCATGTAGTGGAATACTCCATGTGAGTAAATATTGCTTGAGGTAGATTAAGGAGTTATATATATGATTGTCTATAGTATTTAAAGTTAGACTAAAATAAATGAAAATACAAGATCCAAAATTGAGAGGAGATGGTCACCACGTTAAGAGGTAAGTTGATAGATTTTGAGTATGTTTTGAACATGTCTAGAAGACAAGGAAACATAGCTCGCAAAGTCATTTTTGGTAAATGCCCAATGTTAGTGTAGAAAGAAGTTTTTACTTGCTTATTTAGTATTAAATTTGTCAAAGGGTTTATTTTATTTTGTCATGTATAAAAAAACATTTTGAACTTGGATTGTTTATGTGGTAATTGTAGAAATTTCTCTATGGATCAACGAGCTTTGATACCATGTAGAAATTCCGCAAATTCTCTACAAATCTATCTCTGAGATCTATGTAGAAACGTTGATTGTAGATTAACTCGTAATGCAATATACCAAAGCAAAATACTATAATCTACTTCTACTATCAAACTTGTGGAAGCTTAAAGATCGAGTTGAATCAGAGCTGAACGCATATAACCATAAGAAGAAGAATCAATACACATGAAACACAGAAAATACTCAGGGGAAAGCCTTAGCTAAAAACCTCACTATTTGTATTATCATATAAGGTAGAAATACATAGAGATTATACAGAGCCTTAGTTCTCACAGCTAGCCAGCTCTTAGTACAATCCTCCTAGATGTTCACAGTGAATCAAAGCTTCTCACAAGCCTTCTCCTTTGCCCTCCAAGCTCTTATTTCCTTGCGCAGTTTCTCTTAGGTGATCCTCCTGTTACCAAGTGGAACACTGATCTCTCACACTGATCTCACACCCTGTCAGAACTGGGTAATCCTCATGTGCATTAATCTTTTTGCATGCATGAGTTTCCTTTATAAGAGAAAACATGCAACTGATAGTACATTTTCCTTGACATTTAGCTCAACTGGGTCTTTCTCTGAATAGACATGCATGAGATTTTGATGAGGGAATCTTCAGTTATCTAGAGTACATTTGTTGAGTGCATGCATGCATCAATTGACTGATAACTCACAATTAGTTCCTCAAACATTTTGGAACTAATTTAACTAGACTTAACTCAATAAATTGAACTAACTAATTACAACTCAAATGTAACTCAATCTTATCTCCTTAATTAAGGGATTATCTCCTTAATTTAAGAGATAATTGTTGCATGACTTTGTAAAGACTTCTAACTTGAATTTCTCCAACTAATTAATCCATAATGAAAGAATTAATTATTTTTCAAGTAGCTGGTGAGACTAAATTCAAATTTTAATTCGCAATTTTAATTGAAGGACAAATTAAAATTGGAATATCTAGATTCTATCTTTATCATTTCTTGTTGCTATTTTCAATACTCCCTCTCAACAAGAAAGGAATTCAACTCAATCCTGATCGTGAACCTTTGGAATGTTGTGCATGCAACACTTCTCTCTATGTTGTTGCTCCAGCAACTCCAGAAACAAAAAAACATCCAACCTGAATCAGTATGATGCATTTGTCATCAAAGTCTCTGACTGTTATTGCCTCTATCAACTGAAAACTTCACGCTTCTACTGTTTTTTCATTTATGCACTATTGTCAGTCCTTCTCTACGCTCTTTAGTATCTGACTGCTATAGCCTTTGTCACTTTGATCTCTGACTGCATCAATTCCATTGATTCCTCCAACTACTATGTACTTTAGGCTCTTGCAGCGAGGTACAATCCATGAAATAAAACCTCTCGATGGACCTTGCCCAATTTCAGCTTTCTTGGGACAATCACTTCACATCGCCCCACCTCACACCTAGAAGTATCACTGCATGTGATCCCTCTGTCCACTTGGATTGAAATTCCCCATAATGGAGGTATATGCTTGAGTGGATCTCTTCACTCGGCCTCCTCTTTGCTTCTCCAATTGTGGCTCCTCCATAATTGTCTGAGACTTTTTACGAGACTACATGTTGAGAGGTAATTTACTCTCCCTCTCAACCACCAAGTCTCTAACATTTGTTTCGCTCCTCAAGGCTTTGCATGCATCTTGAACCTCAAGAGCATATAGATGCTTGAATCCTAAACCAATCTATTTCACCTGTCTCGTGGTGATGTGTTTAAGGAACGCCTTTCCTTTACTGAAGAAAACATTGTAGCCTTTGTCCTCCAACATCGCGAACGATACCAAGTTCTTCTTCAGTCCAGGGACATACTTCACATCTTCCAAGGTGATAGAAGCTCCATGCTCCCTTTGAAAAGCAATTGTGCCCACTCCTGAAACACTAAACCTTTCATCGTCACTCATCTCTATGTGCATCTAGAGGTCTTTCTCCTCCAAGGCACTGAATAAATTTTTATCACCGGTCATGTGGAATGAGGCTCCACTATGAAGATACCAACCACAACCCATCATCAATGACACCATGCATGCGATGAGGGTAAAGTCCATTTCAAACTGAGAGGTCAATGCCTCACCTTCCGATCCTTTCGAGGATCCCTTCTTGGACTTCTTCGATGGGAAATTAGTCACACAACATCCCATCTCAATTGAAGTATGATATGAATTCGATTTTCACCTGCAACCTCGAACTTCAAACTTTGAATTCTCTAATATTTAAACTAATATTTAAAAATAATAAAATAAGAGTTACGAATTTTCAAAGGCAAAGAGAAAACTACTTTTTTATCATAATTTTGGCTTAACTCTTTATTGGTTTAATCAAAGTTCAATTGTAAGCATTTGTTGGACCTGGAATTAAAATATGCATCCAATGGTTACCCACTCCACATACCTTTGATAGATCCATAGTGATATAAAATGGAAATACATGAAATTTTGTGTGTTTTTTTTCAAAGAATCATATTTTCTTCATGTATTTCTAGTTTATCTCATTACAAGTTTGTCAAATGCATGTAAAGTGGGTACTCATTAGAGTTTAATTCCAAACCCAATGACTAGCTTACAACCCATAAGGAGTTAAGCAAAAAAATATGATAAAAAATAGTTTCTTTCTTTCCCTCCAAAAATTATCTACCCTTATGGATGACATCAACATCTAGAATCTTATTGGTTCTTTTAAAGTTGATGTGGATAGCATATTTTTTGTTTTGAGGGCCATTTTTTTACCTAAAAACCTCTATTGCTTCCTCTTGATTGAAGCCACATATATGAGACCTTTATCATCTACCTTCCTCATGAAGTATTTCAAAAGGGGATTGGTTAAAGCATTCTCTCCCTAAATCTGAAATATTCATATAGAGAAATTAAGTTGTCCTCCTAAAATATTATTCTCATGATCTAGAAAAATATTGTAAAAGAAATTATCCTAAAAAGGAACTGTATCTGAATAGGGCCCATATATGTTCAAGGATCGATAACTCCTTCCCCAAGTCCTAGGCATAAACCATAAATCCTGAACCTAATACAAATGACCATGAGTTAGAATAAAATTACGCACTAGTGTTCTAACTAAATATTATCACCCCACATATGCCTTTAGATAAGAGAAGAACTTCCTTCAAACAAAATTTGCAAGGACATCACATATCTTACCACCTTCCTCGAAATTTAGGCATAAACAAATCATTAGAATCCTACACTTTGATATTTACTTGCTCTAATTGCCCTTCCAATTAAAAGTTACCTACCAAAAAGGAAGATATGATATTTTTTTGGCCTCCATTGCTGCCTTTTTCATCAATAACCTCGAGTAAAGATAAACCTCCATTCAACCCTTTTTATGATCACAAACACCTTCTCTCCTTAACCTCAAAAAATAAAAAAAGTGGGCATTCTCCTTCTTTATTATCTCCTATTAAAGGAGACAAGACAATAAAAGCTTAACAAACCTCTTATTAAGAACCCTTCCCAAGTTACCTTCCATAATTCAGAAATTAAATTTCCAGCGACAATGAATAAATGAGAAATCACCCTTTTAGAAACACTCATTTATTTCACCACCAAATCTATCAAAAATCATTATAGTTTTCATAAGCTACAAGGTACAAGGTTATTATACCTCTCGCTTTCAAGATATAAAGGTATTCATTTTTCATTGACTTGCTATTAGGTTTTTTTTTTACTAAAGAAAATTAAAATCTATCCAAAGTTTAACATTATGAAATTAAATTTATTATTTTTAAATAAAATGTACTTCTATTTATCTCAAATATGATTGGTTGAAATGTCTCCCCTCTTATTGTGTAATGATGATAAGAATTGACCTTTGTGTACTCTATTATTAATTACCATGTACTATATCATTAATTACTATGTACAATAAATATAAATAATTTGAAAAATAACATTATATATTAATTA
>APFE030537008.1:19351-38647 GCA_000404065.3 Pinus taeda
AAAGTTAAATAAATATTCATATAACTTATTTTACAATTTTATTATTGTTTGGAGTACATACAACACATCATGACATTACAATATTTTATTAAATTAAGCCTCATAGAATGCTAGCTATGGGACCTTGTTGCTTATTGAAATTTCAAATTATTTATATTGTTAATTACAAATGTATATTTAATTTAGTTGGTGTTGTGTTATTAAAACACTTTTGCTATTGAAGCAGAAGTGTCATCAAATTCTCATTAAAGTATTTTTGTTTTGTTATTTACAAATGTATATGTAATTAAGCTCAAAAATTAATTTAGTTGATCAAGTCACCTTTCCTTTGTCATGGGTTCAATATTTTAGACACCTTTGAATTAGACTTTGTCTTAACCTTTACTATTGAAAAATTATGGGTTCAATTCTTTAGACACCTTTGGATTAGACTTTGTCATAAACTTTAATATTGAAAAATCATAGGTTAAATTTTTTAAACATCTTTTAGATTAGACTCTGTGGTAAACTTTATTATTAAAAATTATGGATTAAATTATTTAACCACCTCCTTTATTATTAAAAATTCATGGATTAAATTATTTAACCACCTTTGATTAGATTTTCCCATAACCTTTGTTATTAAAAAATTCATGGGTTAAATTCTTCAAACACCTTTGGATTTGGATTAGATTTTGTCGGTGAGTTGGTACCTTTACCTTTCGAGGACCGCCGCCCATTCACAATTTGACAACTGTCCAGTGCTCATCGGTTGCATTTACATTTTACATCACCTCTGCATATATAAAACAGAGTTGTCTACATACATACCAGTGCAGCGGAGCGGATTCGATCCAATGCAGATTTCAAAGAGGCTTCCATTGTTGGAAAGTCCGTGGCTTGCGAGGACATTGGTGGCAGTAATTGTCGTCACAGTTGTGTTCATTTCGTTACAGATATGGCAGGGCCAGAGGGATGGATCGGGCCTCAGGGATTACAGCTTAGCAGGCTGCACCTCTTCCTCTCCGCTTTCATCCGGTCATGGGGTTGAGCGTGACCAGCAGTGGCTTTCGGGCGAGGTTGCGAGGACGCTTGTGCACTACGCAACGAGCAGGATCCTGCCCCAGCAGGAGAAAGCTGAAATCAATCTCACCCTGGAAGTACTTTCTGTGAGAAGCCCCTGCAATTTCCTCGTCTTCGGCCTCGGCTACGACAGCCCCCTTTGGAATGCCCTCAATGCCCACGGCAAAACCGTTTTCCTGGAAGAGGACTCCAATTGGATACGGGAAGTCGTGGAGAGCCAACCAGGAATTGAAGCTTATCACGTCCAATACCAAACGAAAATGTACATGGCGGACGCCCTGCTGCACAACTACAGAAGAAATGGATCCTCCTGCAGCCCCACTCGGGCCTTGAGGTCCTCCAAATGCGAGCTCGCTCTCACCAATTTGCCCGCGCTCATCTACGAGACGGAGTGGGATGTGATCATGATTGACGCCCCCCGTGGTTACTTCGATGCCGCGCCCGGGAGAATGTCCGCCATTTTCACTGCAGCCGTGATGGCCAGGAACAGGAAGAAGGAAGGATCCACTGATATCTTCCTTCATGATGTTGATAGGAAAGTGGAGCAAATGTATGCCGGGGAGTTCCTGTGCAGCAGCAATCTGGTGGGATCTTCGGGGAGGCTTTGGCATTTCAGGGTTCCCCCATTTTCCAGGATGAAGCCCACCAACGGTAGCACTGACGGCTTCTTCTGTCCATCACCTATGAGCAATAAGGGATAATGGTTGCCGTGTTTACTCATCATGGTATTTCCGACCGACAATTGGGGATGGAGAACAATAAGGCTTAGCACTCTTCTCTGTTTTCAACCATATGCAACTGTATTTCTTATTTTCCATGTACACAAAATGTATGGCAAATTTAGTACATAAGCACCAGTGCATCTGTTTATGACCAGTCCTAAGCCTTACACAGAGCCCTTCATCTCTGTTTTCAACAATATGCAACTGCACTTCTTATTTTCCATGTACACAAAATGTATGGCAAATTTAGTACATAATCACCAGTGCATCTGTTTATAACCAGTCCTCAGCTTTACACAGAGCTAATTAGAGTGAAAATCCAGATTGCATTTAGAATAGGGACGGGTTTTATTTATGTTTAAATTATGAATGTTTTTTATCATGTTTTGATCAGTGTGTGGGTACTTAATATTATGTTTTGATGGGTGTGTGGGTACTCAATATTAGCTATTTATATTTAAATTATGAATGTTTTTTTATTCGTGTTTTGATAGAGTGTGGAAAAACTGCACAATAATAAAAACCTTTGCCTATTTATTTTACCAAATTCACTTTGGCTTTTTAAACTATGAAACTTATATTATATTTGTAAATTGAAGAGATGATTATTAATTAATAGTAATTGAATAAATGTTTGAATTACCCCAATAAATAGAAGTTGAGGAGATGATTATTAACTGTGTAATCAGTACTAATTCAATAAATGTTGGAATTACCCCTAGATTTGGGAATTGAGTAGTTATCACTTACTAGTCTAAATATTTGAGATTTTGATGTAAAAGGCATTTTCTCGGCTCTCCAAGGTTTGGGTTTCTTATAATTGGTGGTTAGAGAGACTCTGATTGGCTTTGTGAATGAAACAAAGCTCAAGAGAATTACCCATTGATTCGATATACTTTAAATAGGTTGATGTTGAATATCTTTGCTTTGACATAAATTCTGTGTGGAATGTTTGTTTGTAGATTTTATGTATAGTCCGAGTGTTTTTACTCTGTGAATTTGATTTCAGGGCCATTGGCAGTGCATGAAGTGGTGTCAAATTAACTGATTAAGTGAATGCTGAGAGTGTGGAAACTCTTGAATATGGTAGATGTTTTCAAACAAGAATAAAGTGTTAAGTTTTTAAGAAGAGGAGTGAGAGGATGCTGAGCTTGAGTTGTAGTTGATTGTGTAGAAATGTGGTAAGAAATTAAAATATTATTATTGTGAAAAGGGAAATGATGCAGATAGAATACTAAGAGAGGCATTTTGCATGTGGTCAAAAAAATAATATTGTTAAAAATGTCTATATTAAAGAAGCCAACATGATCTTTACAAGGAAAATTTTAGTGGTTAATATATGTAGGTAGGCTAATTTTCCATCATTTGAAAAAAAAAATAGCCAATTTTCATTTTTCCTAAAAATGATTCACCCAAATTTTATTATATAATTATTTTACCTTAAAAATGACCAAAATTTATAGAGACTATATATAAAACCATTAGAAATTTGAATAAGTTTACAAAGATGTCAAGAAACATTTTATGGCTTGCATATTAGGGCGCTGTGAAATTCGCCTAGGTCTCCAAACTTTAAGATAAATTTTCATCCTTAAAATTTTCCTTGATTTCTTATGATGGATATAAGGAGAGTACAAAAGAAAGGATGATGAACATTAAGAAAGGCATGAGGTAAAAAAAAAAAAAGTATTGTTAAAATTGAGCATGCTGAAAAAGACAACATGATGAGAAGAAATGAATTTTATACCACATGATGAGAAGACATGATTTTTTTATGTTGGATATAGAGGGAGACAACAAAAGAAAAGACAAAGTTGTTGTTGATGACCTTGTAGCCATGATGAAGGTGATCATGGAAAGATTGAATACCATTGAGTTAGCATGAAAAGTGAAACATTTCATTTAAAAAAGAGTAAAGATGAAAAGGCAAGTTCCTATAGAAGAACTAGATGAAGTATCGAAGATGTAACAACATGAAATGAAAAAGTTGCATGTATATTCTAGCCATGAGGATCAAGAAGAATTAATGGAGTGAATTGAAGACACTCCACATTATTTTGAATTCCGTGTAGTTGAATACTTCAGTAAATATTGCTAGAGGTAGATTAAGGAGCTATATATATGATTGGTTATAGTATTTAACATGAAATGAAAAAGTTGCATGCATATTCTAGCCATGAGGATCAAGAAGAATTAATGGAGTGGATTGAAGACACTTCACATTATTTTGAATTCCGTGTAGTTGAACACTTCATGTGAGTAAATATTGCTGGAGGTAGATTAAGGAGCTATATATATCATTGATTATAGTATTTAAAGTTAGACGAAAATAAATGAGACACTTCCACATTATTTTGAATTCCATGTAGTTGAATACTCCATGTGAGTAAACATTGTTGGAGGTAGATTAAGGAGCTATATATATCATTGATTATAGTATTTAAAGTTAGACGAAAATAAATGAGACACTTCCACATTATTTTGAATTCCATGTAGTTGAATACTCCATGTGAGTAAACATTGTTGGAGGTAGATTAAGGAGCTATATATATGATTGACTATAGTATTTAAAGTTAGACAAAAATAAATGAAAATACAAGATCCAAAATTGGGAGGAGATGGTCACCAAGTTAAGAGGCAAGTTTATAGATTTTGAGTATGTTTTGAACATGCCTACAAGACGAGGTAACATAGCTTGCATTCCGCTGCTTAGCAATGTTTTTCTAAATATAACTATACCTTGTCCATAGTAATTCATTGAAAGTTAATAACAAAAGTCCTTTTGTGCCACTGTTGACTATACTGAGCCATGCTTAAGTTACGCAAATAT
Source organism: Pinus taeda (assembly GCA_000404065.3). Taxonomy (NCBI): domain Eukaryota; kingdom Viridiplantae; phylum Streptophyta; class Pinopsida; order Pinales; family Pinaceae; genus Pinus; species Pinus taeda. The sequence goes on from APFE030537008.1 coordinate 23,966, forward strand.
AGTTGTTGATATGGTGCCACTGTTGAGTATACTGAGCCATGCTTAAGTTATTCAAATATAGTTGTTGATATAGTGCTACCATTGACTATATGGCTTAGTTTAAAAATCTATTTCCACAGACATTTTCAATAACTAATTAATTTTTAAAAATATATTGAATTTTTTTATACTTTATATTGTTTCATCAAAATTAAAATCTTGTAAATCTTGTATAAAAACAATATTTTATTTAAAATTTTTTTTTATAGATTTATTAATGACTTTATTTAAAAATATTGTAATTCAAAACATATTTTTATTTTAAAAAAATTTTTATAATTTTTTATTAGACATATAAATGTTTGAATTAATAATAATTAATATTCAAAATTCACACTTATTAATAATTAATTTCTATAACTTAGAAAATTAATTTAATTATTTATTTCTAAAATAGTACCCACTACACTACCCAATGTGATTGACAATTGTTATCTATATCTAGCAACTTAATGGTATTACTTTATAGAGTGAGTAATAAGTGGTATAGAGTCTTGCAATGAGTTTGTGTTTTATAGAATTTTGAATTTGGATTGTTTATGTGGTAATGTTCTTACTAGATTATAGGGCAAACTAATAGTGTTTAAAGAAGAAAAAAATAAAAAATAAATACATTTAGGTTAGAGTTAGGGTAATATGTGAATTGGCAAAGTCATTTTTGGTAAATGCCCAATGACAATGTAGAAAAAAGTTTTTACTTGTTTATTTAGTATTAACTTTCTCAAAAGGTTCCTTTCATTTTGTCATGTATAAAAAAAAACATTTTGAATTTGGATTGTTTATGTGGTAATATTTGGTACATAATTAATAATTCTTAAAGAAGAAAAAGAAAAAGGCACATTCACTTAGGTTAAAGGTTAATATGTGAATTGGTAAAGTCATTTTTAGTAAATACCCAATACTATGTAAAAAAAAGTTTTTACTTTTTTTATTTAATATTAACTTTCTCAAAATTTTCTTTTTATTTTGTCATGTATAAAAATATGATTCATTATATATCACTAATCATTCCCAAAATAAAATCACATAAAAAAAAACTGTCCTTAATTTTACTAAATTTTATTAATTCTTATATATATCTATATCTATATATATATTTTATATATTATTTATTATATATATAGTATATATATATATATTATATATTTTATTATATCAATAAAAATAAAAATAAATAGAATTACAATACTTTTTAGCAGTTATCACTAGATGATATCAACTTATGTGTCAATTAGTGAGCAGTGAGAATTCCATTTTTCACTAGATGATATCAACTTATGTGTCAATTAGTGAGCAGTGAGAATTCCATTTTTAGCGATGTGATTGAAGGGTTGTCATCTTAATCCAGTGTCAATTGAAGGCATCATTCAAGACCAACATAAAAGCCACATTTTGATGCAATCCATTGCCTTGGCTTGGAGGGTCCCATAAATCTTATGGGAACATTGAATGTAATTTTTTTGTTTAGAATTTTGTACATAAGTAAGAGGAAGTGAAAGTCACATTTACTTTATATTGCAAGAGCATGAATGTTTTTTTCACAATACGTCAATATTTGTTCAATTATCTACATTTTAGGGTAGAGGTTAGCTTTAAAGAATAACTTGTCTTGTTCAAAATTTTTATTAAAATATAATGTTAAAAACAATTGTGAAATTCATTACTATCAAATTAATTTTGTAACTTTTTGAAATTATTAATTGTTATTGTACTTAATAATGAATATCCCCCTTTATTTATTAAATTAAAAATGAACATTTTATAAAATATTAACCAAGTAATTTATGTGTTTGAAAATAATATATTAATATTAAACAATATCTTATGTATATTGTTATTTAATATTTTTCATTTATTTTTTCATTAAATTTAACGATATAAACAATAAACCTATTTTAGTAACATCGTAATATTATTTTTAACTTTATTTATTACACCCAAACAACCATCATTATTTTAGGTTGGTCATTTTTACTAACAATATACTTCTACCGAAATCTAATCTATGTATTGTGCACACCCGAACCCTTTTCAAAGTATTAGAAAATGAGTTAACGGTCTTTTATGTTTGGCACGGTATCCATGGAATTTATAAAAGCTATAAAGATATATTATTGATATTTTATATTTGAAATGATAAATTGTACAAAGAGAGATATATTATCCGTAATAATTATTGTATTAAAAAATATGACATGAAAATTGAGGAGTTCATCGTACGTGTAGTAATGGTCAACTTTTATTTAGGCGATATAGACCTGCTTCCAACTAATGTGATTCGAGTCATTGTCGAAACTAAAAATATGATATGACTAATTGTTGCATAGACAAAAACTTTACATTATGGCGGTCATTTTCCGAATATATTATAAATATTAAACATTTAAATAATATCTACTTGCAGGTAAGATATATATATATATATACTATCAAGTTTAATAATATCTTATCTATAAATCTGAATAGTGTAATTTTTTCCTTTCTATAAATGAGTAAAAGGACTTATGATATCGTTGCTTTGTGTTATGACATGATGTGTTACTTCCAAAATCGATATATAAAAATAATACTTATCTTTTTTCTTTTCATTACAATTCACTTATTTTTTATTATTAATTTTTTTCTCTACCCTTACTATGTTTATCATGCAAAAAAAGCTTATTGCATACATCAAATATTGAAAATATGTATTGCCAAATGTTGCCTGACCAACTTGGATGGGACATCCCAATATCTACTAAGGAGCAAAAATAGTGAATGTTAGATGCTAGTGGTCATTACATGATATTCTTTTTCTACATAAAGGGGAGCTAAATAAATGATCGGAATGAACTAGAGAGCCTACAATAGACAAAGTCTTAATAATACCATTCGAGGATGTGATGGTATGTACGAATGTTAGCAACAAGACACTACAATACAAAGTGGAAGCAGTGGTACAACAGTGCATCGTGCACATGCCCGAGGAGGAGTACAAAGTGGATGATGTTGTACATCCGCCTATGCACAAATGTATGAGGAAACAAAGTATAATCATCACACAATAAGAGAAATTAACCCAGAACCAATGAAATCAATGATAAATAAAACAATTATTATTTTTCTAACGTTAACTTTAGAAATATTACTCACATGTGGGTTTAAGTGAGTATATGTTTATGTCATTCACATGTGGGAGGATCTAGCAACAAACTAGACAAATATTTGCAAATTTTCCTAATATATAGTAGAAAACACATGGAGGATAGATGACCTACCTCACTTTGATGCTAAAATTTGTTGGTGTCGTCCTTGACTCTCTCACTTCCAAGATCAATCTCCTCTTTTCCGATCTGGATGATTACTTGAAAGGAAAATCATGTGGAGACATCAAACACATACATAGCAAAAACCATTCCAATATAAAACATAGAACATATCAAGGAGTATTATACTAAATGAGCAATGATAGACACATTTATGGAAAGCAAACACATAATATATTATTCATAGATAGTAAAGGGAAGAATTACAACCACTTAAGCCTTGATGTTAGAAGCCTCCTACCCAAGAATTTCAAGCACTACTTTCTCCTTAGCAAAATGGGCAGCATTTAGGCATAGTTTTAGCATGGGAAGCCAACCACGCAATAGCCAAAGAGAAGCTAATGAAAAGTATATGGTAGAGGTTTGATTTATACGAAAGGAGAGGGAGTTGAGGATCCATAAAAGGATGGAAAAGTTCCACATTTCAAGGGGAAGATCCATGAAATTAGGATCAAGAATCAGGAATGGGAGGTCTCGCTCTAATCCTCATTCAACTACAACCATATCATCATTTTCAAGACTTCTAGTAGGAGAAGCTTCTCCTCCATTTTAGGAAAAAATACCTAAAAGGGGCTAGTGCATATTTTCCTACTACAAGTCTTTTTGAAGGCCAATATAGCACTACTGAGATTTGAGATTAATAGAGTTAGGAAAACCCTAGATCTGCTCTCTCAGAATCTGCTGGCTTTACATTTGGAACTTTTGGGCTTGATTTTTGCATCCCATTGGGCAAGAATTGATGTGTGTTCATCTCTTAAATGCATACATATGGAAGATCTCTGGAGGAAAAAGCAGGCTTCAAAGTTTCAAAAATTAACCCATGAACCTTCTTCTTGTGATGACCCTGTCCCATCAATTGTTACAATATCTCGCAGCCGACTTTTGGCCAATCAACGGTCTGCCCTTTAGAGCTAAGTTTTCAATCCTTATGACGCTTTCCACCAGCCTGCAGATCCAATTCTAGCTTCTAAATATGTTGAAGAGGCCTACTCCCCTCCGATTCCCATCATCTCTCAATCAAGCCAACCTTTTGTCATTCTTGTATATCCTCCTAAAACTATCGAAGAAGCTTATTCCCCTTAGTTTCCTATCTTGTCGCGATCTGACCACCCTTCTGACGTTCCGATTTATACTCCAGCCAACTTCCCTACACATTCTACTTCTAGCTCATCAGGGATAGCATTACAGTCTGCCTTACTCCATTGGGATGGACCTTCTGCGTTCTTGTTATCCTCCAAAAACTGTAGAAGAAGCTTGCTCCACTCCATTTCCTTTCTTATCACGATCCAACCAACCTTCCGACGTTCCGATTTATCCTCCAATTGACGACCCTATGCATTCGACCTATAGCTCATATGGAATAGTATTACAGTCCACCCTACTCCATTCAGACAGACCTTCTGTGTTGGAACCCTGTTGTTCTCACTCGAACATAGTCGTGAGCTCTGTCCCATCATTCCCTTCAGATTTCCTAGAATCGTCAATGCGGATTGACCCCCTCCCTTCCAATCTACATGCCCTCCTCATTGATGCCAGCAAACATGTCATATCCCCAGTGAGCAGTCATAAATATAGTTCGGCCTCGCCTATTCCTCATATGGTCTCAATCGATCCATTGCGTGGTTCGTGGGAGGATGGTTGCCAAAGTATGTTGAGCTATGGTTTAGTAAAGTTTTGTAATGTAAATAAAAAGCATTGTAGTGATTCATGTTTGGATAATAGAGGTATAGGAATAACCGATAACATTAAAATAAAGTTTTGTAATAATAATAAGATTAAAATAAGTTTATGTAATATAATAATAATAATATTTTTTACTCTAGTAATTTGGAACATATTGCGTGGTTATAATGATCAGACTAACAAAAATATAATAATAAATTAACGATGCTTGGATGCAGATAATAATAGGTATTACTTATAATAATGTATAATAATAATAATATGAATATCAATTTTCCCCCTCTGTCTCGTAATATTAAGGTTGTCAATCTTTCTAGTTTTTATTTTCTCCCTTCCGTTTTTAATATTCTAGGTAAAGGTCTTAATTTTGCACTAGCCCCAAAGAAGATCCTTGTTGAAGATATTATTTGTGATGTAGAGTTTTGGATTAAGGACTTACCTAATAATATCAAGGACGATTAGGCAAGATTGCGACGTTGTCCTTAGGAAGGCAAAGGTCTCCAACAACAACATCAGCAAGGAAGAATTTGATGCCCTCAAATCCTTAAACTAGAACAAAGATATCGTGGTTCTAAAAGCCAACAAAGGAGGAGCTGCCATCATCCTTGACAAAGAGGACTATCGCCAAAAGATGTTGGATCATCTTTGTAATAGTGGAAGCTATAAAAATCTATCCAAGAATCCCTTGAAAAAGATCTCTAGAATTGTGGCTAATGCTATCAAGTCCAGTAACTCTGTGGGTTCTCTTTGCCATAAACTCATTGAGAGTAACCCCATTACTCCAAGGATCTATGGACTTCCAAAGATCCATAGGGAGGGGGATCCCCTTAGGCTCATCATCAATACCATTGGTGGTCCTACTTACCTTCTTGTTAAATACCTCACCTTAAATCTTAGGCCCTTGGTTGGCCTCACAGAGTCTTTCGTCAAATACTCTGCATCCTTTGTTGAAGAACTTAAGGGCATAAATCTTGACCCGGGGGATATTCTAGTAATTTTTGATGTGGTCTCCCTTTACACATGCATTCCTATAAATGAGGCCATTGTTGTTATTAACCAGCTCACTGACCCTGATACCACTCGATTAGTGGAGGTATGTCTAACTTCCACTTTTTTCAGCTTCGAGGGCGAGTTCTATGAGTAGACCTGTGGTGTTGCCATGTGCTCCCCCCTATCTCCTATTGTTGCTAATCTTTTTATGGAAGATTTTGAATCCAAGACTTTGGCCTTAGCCCGCCTCTTGCCCAAGCTCTGAAAGAGATTTGTCGACGACAATGATGTCATTTGGTCTCATGTCCAAGAAGAATTGGATCTTTTCTTCAAGCACCTCAACAATCAATCCCGCACCATTAAGTTCACTATGGAACAGGAAGTCGATGAATGCCTTCCTTTCCTCAATTTCTTATTTCAAAGAATGGTCATGGCTCCTTCTCCCACCAAGTGTTTTGGAAGAAAACACACACTGAAAAATATCTTCATGCTAGCTCCCATCATTTCCTAGCTCGAAAGTTGGGCGTTCTCAACGCACTTGCCACTCGTGCGCTAAGAATCTCTGATGAAAAGAGCCTCGAAAAAGAGAAGGCCCAGCTCCTTAATGTCTTCGTTAATAATGGTTATAGTAGGCACATCGGTAAGAAATATTTCCATAAAGACAGTAAGAATTCATTGATCAAGAAAAACCCTAAAGATCAAATCTTAGGGGTTCATCTCCCTTTCATCCAAGGGACTACTAATAAGATTGCTAGGATTCTTAAGAAGCATAATGTTCCATCTACCTTTAGACCCCTTAACATGATCCGTAGCTCCCTCTGGTCAGTAAAGGACCCGGTTGACCCCAAAGACATGAAAGGTGTATATGTTATTCCCTGTAATTGTGGGACCCCCTACATTGGTGAAACTGGTCGTTCTATTAATCATAGGATTAATGAGCACTCTGACTTAAAACATGGGAGGACCTAGTCCTCCGCCTTAGCATAACATGCTGAAAAGACAAAGAATCGCGTTTGTATTGAGGAGGCTCGTGTTATTGATAGGGTTGCTCAGTTTCATCACCAAAAGTTTAGGGAAGCCATTGAGATTGAAAAAAGGCCAAACAATCTCAATAGAGATGACGGCTAGAAAATTAGCAGTTTCTGGATCCCCGCCCTCTCTTCCTAGTTGCTCCTTTTGGTATTCTTCCCCCTCAATTTCTGGAGCATCGATATTTCCTGTTTCATCGTCCCTTTGGTTTTATGTTTTTATTCGCTTCTTCTCTTTCCCTTCCTCTCAATTAAAGTTATTATAATCTTTATTAAGAAATAAAATTTCTTTTATATATACTTTCTTTACCTAATTATTGTAAAAACTAATAACTAACCTACTTTAAAACAATCTTCTTACCCATTGATCTTATTAATTTTTATCCTTGGTCCCTTATTCCCTTACTTAATGAGTTATCCTTTCAGGTATTATTCTTATTATTTTCATTAATATAGTTAATTAGATAAGGATTAAGTTTATAGCTTTTTCCATAAGATCCATTATTAGATTTAACAACATTCAATTATGGTAATAACTTTAACAATACTAACTTACAATTAGATTTTTAATTATATGTAGATTTTAATTAAATATAGAAACTAACCTACATTTTATTGACTAAATGTTTAATTATACGATTTTAATATAATACTAAATATTTAATTATATAACTCTAATATAATTTTAATGTCAAACCTTTAATTTAAAGTGATTCGTTACCTGGTCTACACATGAAAATTTTGGTAGTGGGGGTGGAGAGCTAGGGTTTCGAAGTAAGGAAGCAGGTGGGTGTAGGGGCAGGAAGGCTTGCAAGTGGAGGCCTCGGGCCCTGGACAAGGACAGGGGCAAGTACGAGAGGTAACGACTGGATGTTGATTGATAAGGGACGTTAGAGCAGGGCACAAGGAAGGAGATAACTGGAAAAGGACGGTGGATGAGCACAACCCAAATAGAGAAAAGAATCCATGCACGGCTTAAGGAAAAGGACATGGGAGCCAAAACGGGGTTAACCAGCCAAGCTAGCAGCACTGCCGCTCTTAGCCCACAACATGGAAATGGTGGAAGCTCAAATAGAGGCGATTTTAACGACCAACAGTTACCAAGGTGCAGCCAACAATTACCAAGGAACAACGGCAAGAGGATGTTCAACCCGAACAACACCATTGATCTGGATCCCGAGCCTGGCGACATCCTATCGGTCTGGAGTCTGGAGGTCACAGATCAGAACATAGAACAGTATATTCGTCTAGCTAGAAGATTTGGGAAGCAAACTCGAGGTTCAGAGGAGGTCTTGGATCTGAAGGGAACCTTAGGGCGGTTGGAGGACAACCTAGGTCTGCCATTTCCAAATAGTCGGAAAGAATTATCTTTCATCCAAGAGACACAGACTCAAGAAGAATCAACAACAATGGCAGCAAAAAACCCGCTAGTAAGTCAAGAAAACCCCCATCCTGTTAGCCTATTCTTTTCTAGAGGAAGAAATGCACAACTGCTTTGGAGCCTAGATTAGGCTGCGAAACCCCAAAAACCAACCAGCTGTAAGAAGACAAAACAACAAATTAGGGGCCCGAGGTCTGGTTTTGTGGGGATTCTGAACCTAGTAGATGGGGTTGAGGAAGAGGGGAAGCCAATGAAGGGGGATCTGAAACAAGGGGAGGAAGTAACTCTTAGAGGGGTAGAGGAAAGAAGCGAAGAGGGGCAAGCAGAAGGTATCTCAAAAGACGAAAGACGGTTCACCCAGGAAGAAAGGAGAACAAGAATGCTCCAAGTAGAATCAGCAGATGTGGAAGTGATCACTCAGGGCAGGGAGGAAGGGACACAGCAAAGGCAAACGGGGGAGAAGAGGAAAAATCCCAAGATAATTAAGAGAAAATAATCGGTTTCAAACCTGATCCTGGGAATAAATATGTCAATAGAAGAAGCCATGGAAGTCACAGATCTAATGCTGGTTGGAAGGGAAAGAGGGAAAAAGCACTCAACAAATTTCATTTAGGAGTGGGCTTACCATCACTAGAAGGAAGCCCCAGATTCAGCCTTCCAAGTCTCGATAATCATAAAGGGATGGTTTATGGCTAAATTTGCAAAAAAAGAAGCGGCGGACTAGGTATTGGGAAGAAATTAGGCATTTGGAAGGAAACATATCCTATTCAAACGATAGAACCCTCTGTTTGATGCATAGAGGGAGAGAGTCGATGAGTTACCAGTTTGGGTCCGCTTGCCAAGGCTTCCGCCATTCCTCTGGGTTGAATCAGTCTTCAGGTCTATTAGGAACCACCTAGGGAAATACATGGAAATGGACATGTCCTTTTTACAAACCAGAGATCTAGGGATGGCCCGCATCTTGGTAAGCCTCACCCCTCGGACAAGATTGGATGAAGAAATTCAGCTGCATTATAAAGAGTTCAAATACATACAACAACTTGACTATGAACACCTACCATTTCAATGCCACATGTGTCACATTTATGAACACTTGGCAAAAGAATGCCTAATGGCTCTTAGATGTCGAGGAAAGAAAAAGAAGGCTGAGACATGGGGATCAACAGTGGGAATGCGAAAAAGCAACCGACCAGAACAAAACAAGGGGGAAGAGTCGATGGACATGGATGGACCTTGAAAGGAACCAGATGGGAAAACAGAAGGCCACCCAAGAGCAGCATCCTCCCATCTAGCTCGAGGGGAATGCAACAATCCAGGACTCTCAAGCAATCATTGAAGAAAGCCACACTATCAAAAAAGAGGGTATGGGTCTAGCCTTAAACCGACCTTATGTTTCTCCTGTAAAATATTTAAATATAGCTGAATCAGTGCCTAGTCCCTCCAGGCATCAGAACATTGTTGCTCTTATTCTTCACTCAGAAAATATGCAAGTTAAGAGTATAATTACCTCCATTCCCAACATAGATCTGAATCGTGAATATGCCCTAACCAATGTTGATGCTCTGAGAGAAGAAACCCTTACTGTCTCCAATCCTTATAACCTTAGACCTCGAGAGAGAAAACCTTCCCCGTGGTGAATGTTGGAGGTGGTGGGAGGAATCGACATGCAATCCTTCCAGCCAGGAGACAATAACACAAGAGGGAGAAAAACAAACCTATCCAAGGCTTAGCTAAGAGCCAAGACAGACATTGCAAATGGCAAGAAAATGTCCATTTTTGGGGCGCTTAGAGCAGCAAAACCCCCTCCAGAGGTTAATCAATGATCATTCTCTCCTGTAATTATAGAGGTTTAGCCAGCAACCCAAAAAAGCTGGCCTTAAAATAAGTAATCCAGAACTACAATCCAAATATACTTCTCCTTCAAGAAACCCTGGGAGCAAGAAAAGAAGTCTCAAAATCACTATCAAAAATTCTGTCAAGCTAGATCATCCAAGTCTTGCATGCCAAAGGCCATTCAGGGGGCCTAGCCATGGCATTTAAGCAAGAGAAATTCAAAGCCCTAAACTCCTGGGGGATGGACCAGGTAATGGGGATGGAAGTCTACTCCCAAGAACTCTACACCACTCTATTGATAGTAAACATTTATGGGCCTTGCCAGGGAAGAGCCCTCTTCTAGAAGACCCTTCTCTCTAAATCCTCAATGAACAATCCCAACTTGGTTATCGGGGGAGACTTAAACTTCTCCATAGGATCCTTCGAAACCTGGGGCCCCTCGGCTAGAGAAGATCAACATTCAGTCTTTTTCACCAACCTTTTCAGAGACAAAAAATTGCTGGACATTAACTTGCTGAAGGTAAGACCTATCTGGAGAAATAGAAGAATAGGGGATGGTCGTGTAGCAAAAATACTGGACCGTTTCCTCCTTCAGGAGGAAGCAGCAACAAAGATCCCAACATTTCGTCAATGGGTGGGTGAAGGGGGGATATCAGACCATATTATAGTCTTGCTAGAACTATCCAAGCTCCCCAAAAAACAAGCAGCCCCCTTCAAATTCAATCTCGCCTGGCTTCAAGAGAATTCCTTCAACTCCCTCTTTGAGTCCACTTGGAGACCTACAAAGACTAGAGACTCTGATGATAAAGCCTTCCTCTTTATGGAGAATTTGAAACGCCTTAAGAAAGCCACAGTAAACTGGGCCAAGGAAAAGAAAATGAAGAAGATGAAGACCGCATCCAAATAGGAAGGAATCTCCAATGGCTTGAAAGCCCTAAAGCTGATGGCTATGAAACTCAAGAGAAAAAGGAAAAAATCATGCAGCAGGAAGCCCAAAGGAATAAAATTCTCTTGGAAAGAGAAGAACAATGGCGAATGAAAAGCAGAGCCATCTGGCTAAAGGCAGGGGATGAAAATACCAAATTCTTCCAAAATTATGCCAGAGGAAGGAAGAACACAAATACCATCTAGAACCTAAAAGAAGAAGGAGGCATAGAGGCCCAATATTTCAAGGATCTATCCCAGATGGGCACAAGACAATTTCAAAACCTTTTCTTAGACTAGGGTGAAATTTCCTTGGCGGAAGTAATCCAAACAACCCGGACTTTTCCTCGTTATGTGGATGAAGAGGATTCCCTGGAACTAATGGGAGAAGTCACCAGGGGGGAGGTAGAAGGAATCATAAAAGAAATGCCAAAAGACAAAATCCCTTGCCCAAACGGTTTGACAGTGGAGTTGTTCCAACGTTTCTTTGAGCAATTAGGGCAAGACCTTACCGAAGTTGTTGAAGAATCTAGAAGAAAATGGGTAATCTATCCACCTTTCAACTCAACATTCATAGCCCTCATACCGAAAAAATAAGACCCTTCCTCTTTGGAGTACTTCCGACCGATCTCCCTCTGCAACTGTATCTATAAAATCATAGCAAAGGTGATAGCCCTTCGACTTAAACCAAATTAATCTAGGCACATGTCAAGAGAAAAATTTAGAGTTCTGAATGGGAGGCAGATCTATGAAGCTATTAGAGTAGCCTAGGAATCCATTCATAGTATCATCCAAAAAAATCAAAGGAGTAGTAGTGAAAATAGACCCATCTAAAGCATTTGACAGGGTCAGTTGGATGTACATTCAGATGCTTCTCACGCACCTGGGGTTTCATATAGACTTCATAAACTGGGTAATGGGATGCTTAACTAGTGTAAGCTTTGCAGTTCTCATCACCGGAGCAACCACCACATTTTTTTCAAAGTCAGAGAGGATTATGACAAGGATGCCCCCTCTCTCCTCTCCTCTTCCTTTTGGAAGCAGAAGGCCTCAGTCAATTGTTCCTTGATGCCTGAAGGAAATGAAATATCCAAGCGCTAGAAGTGATAGTCAATCTAAAAGTAACCCATCTCCTATTCATGGATGATATCCTACATTTCTCTAATGGAAGAAGATCTGAAACTCAGGAATTAAAAAGGATACTAAATCTCTTCTTAAAGGCAATAGGCCCACAAGTTAACAAAGATAAATCATAGTTTTTGCTAGAAGGATTCAACAGGGAAAAATTAACCCAAATCAAAGAGGAATTTCCCTTCGAGGACAGGAGGCTCCAAGGCCGCTTCAAATACCTTGGGTTCTACCTAAAGCCCTACTCATATAGGAAGTAGGATTGGAACTGGCTAATAGAAAAAATCAAATCAAGAGTCACCCACTAGAGCTTCAAATGCCTATCTTGAGCTGGCAGACTGACACTAATCAAATTAATCCTCCTGGCTATACTGGTCTTCTGGGCTGCATTAACATGGGTTCCAAAAAGGATTCTAGAGAAAATAAGAAGTGTCTGCAGCAAATTCTTATGGCTAGGATCAAAGGAAGACTCGGTACTCCCATGGGTGGCCTGGGAAAAGGTGGCAAGGCCAAAGGATTGGGGAGGATGGGGAATTAAAGGTTTATCCACCTTCGGACCATCACTGGCAGCAAAGTTGGGGTGTAGGCTTATCAAAATGGAGAACCTGTGGACTATGGTGGTCAAATGAAAATATATTGATCCGATGTTGTTGGAAGAGTGTATCAGAAGCCCAACCAAAAAGAAAGGTAGTGCCTCAGTGGTGTGGAAAGCAACATTAGAAGCCTTTAAGATCATTGAACAAGGTCTATCCTAGCAGGTAGGGAATGGAGAACATGTCCGTATAGGGAAGGATCCTTGGGTAGGATGCAATGAAGATTTCATACTATCCCCGAGTATCATCAACCATCTCAATTCAAGAGGCATTAATACCCTTAATCAGATTGAGAACCATGGCCACTCCTCCATCTGGGGCCAAGCATGGCTTACAGGATTGGACCTAAATCTCAACCCTCAATGGAGAGGGGAATGGATCACTTTCACCTCAAAGTTGTATCGATTAAATGTCAGACTAAGAGATAGACCAAATTAGTTAGTTTGGGCCCATGCAGACTCAGGAAAATACTCCCCTAAACAAGGTTACAAGTACCTAATGACAAAGAAAGGCTGGGGAAACCAAGACTGGTGGGTATCCTCAATCTGGAAAATGTAATGCCTATCAAAAGCCTGAATGTTCTTCTGGTGCATCCTAAAGGAGAAGGTACCAACCTAGGACATCCTACATAAAAGATACAAGTCAGGTCCAGGGAGATGCACCCTCTGCAAAATGGCCTCTGAGTCAATTTTTCACCTCTTTATGGATTGTTCCTTCTCCAAAGTAGTCTAGCAAGCTATGAGGGAACCGATCCACAAAAGAGTTTCATGGAATGGACGGATAATAGCCGAATCCTGGAAATCTTGGTGGATCCGTCATCCTGAAGGAAATCTGAGGAACCTTCCCCTTATCATCTCCTTGGGGTTATGGATCGTAAGGAATAAAAGTATATTTCAAGATCAATTTCCCTTAGTGGAGAGCACAGTTGTCGAAAGTGCATCTATCTTCACAAGCATCCTTGAGCCCATTCACGAGGATTTACCACTTCCAATCAAAGAAGAGAATATCAAGGAAGGGGTTCCATGGGCATATTTTGATGGGGCCTCCAGCCAAGACAACAAATGCAGTGTCGGGCTGATCATTCACCTAAAACCCCATAGATGCCTCAAAGCCTCAGTGAGTTTAGGGACCAGAACTAATAACTTCACCGAGCTGATTGCCTTAAAACTCCTTCTTTGCTGGCTCACCCAACTGTGTATATCCACGATTCAGATCTTCAGGGACTCTCTGAATATTGTCAAAGGGTTCAATGGAACAAGCAGATGTCATAATTACATTCTATCTCCATTATTAGAAGAAACCTTGCATTTAAAATCTCATTTTAACATCATCTCTCTATGTCATATATACAGGGAATGCAATGACTCTACAAATCAACTTTCTAAAGCAGGTCTGCAACAAAATATGGGAGGTTGGCGGATAGAGGACACAGAGATGGACGAGTTCCATGTGTCAGATTGTCCACCCTATGCTCAACTTCAATCTCTCTAAGCCACAGTTAGGGCTCTAACACTTTCCTTCCTTTTTAGTTTTTTCTTTTCCCTTTAGTTCATAACAGTAGCTACTTGCACTATTGAAACTCCTTAACAATTAAAAACTCAAAAAAAAATTCAACTAACTCATTCTTGTTTGGGTTGTTTTCCCTTCTAAGGGGACCCAAGAATGATTCAGCCATAGCAATTAAGTTTTACAGCTGAAAATAGAGACCAATGATGTGTTATGATGCTTAGGAAACTGATCAACCGGGGTTGTTCTCCTCTTTGAGGAGGCCTTGGGTT
>APFE030537011.1:0-16183 GCA_000404065.3 Pinus taeda
GTTAACATAAGTACAACATATAAACCATTTGACTATAAAAATAAAACTCGGCCAACCCAACCATTTCCGACTACTGATGTATCTTTAACAGTATTTCTTAAAACAAATGTTTGTTTGCTAATATTGTAACCCTGGGCTGGGGTTACCAAAACCACAGAGGCACACTTTATGCCACATGGAAAAGCAGAGGAGTCTTCAGGAAACAAGTCTTAAATCTAAATTTGTGAAAATAAATACAGTATATACTCCAGGAGTTCACTATGAATACTGGCAAACTTTCCAGGGAAGGCACCCGGGTCTTACGGGAACCCAAGAGGCTCTATGCTTCAGAAAACACAAATATACATACTAGCTATTAAAACCAGAATCCAGAAATACCAACTAAGGGCTTGCGGCCCATCTCTATTGCACGAATCCTTGGAGCAGTAAGGAGAGAAGTCAGAAGAAGCTGGAAAGGAAGAAAGAAATTATATGAGGGTTGGCATGCTGTGTGGTTGAAACCCTTCTGACCTCGTCAGCAAACTTTGGGAACAGGGACTGAACTCATACTTGCAAGGGCAACCCCAAGAAACGACTGATTAGAAAATGAGCCTCTCCAGGATATAATAACCTCGCATAAAAAGAATTCAATAAACATGAGCTGTTAAACTTTAATGCTAAGAAAATTTACCTGAAGGGGTTCGACAATGAGCAAGGGAGATTCTGCTTCAAAAAGGAAAGGAAAAGTTAGAATCCAGAAGGAAACTGTGTGCATGCAACTAAGAATAGTAGAAAGTAGAAATAAACACACAGTATTACCTGGGAAGGTCAATATCACCCATTTGCCAGAAGGAGTCTGGGGTTCCAGCAAACAAACCATTAACGCGAGCTGGGTAAATTCGACAATCAAAAGGCACACATTACAAACTATATGGAACCCAAGCTATGCAAAACTGCAGAAGGAGAGTATTTGACCTTAACTCACCAGCCATAGCCAGTAGATTCATTGAGTAGAAACCCTAATTGCAGTAAGGTTTGTTGCAGAGTCGTGGCGGCATCAGGGCAGAGTAACAATGCCGACGGTGTGACCAGAGGTGGTGCAGTTACCCATAACCGCTCCAGTGAAGCCTGAGCTGTCAGATCAACCCCCAAGCCGATCAAGGGTGGGTGTAAGAACATGTTGTCCCTTACGGACAAGACGCAAGTTAATTCAGTGGATGCCATCTGGAGGTTCGCGAGACTTCCTCATTAACTCAAACAAAATTCAATTCGATCACTATCAACCAATTCATTTGAAAGATATAATTAAGTCCACATGTAATGCGGCTGAGAGCATACTGTAGTTTTTATTTGTAACATGAGACCAGCAATAATAACAAATACGAAATTATTAGACTCATAAACGTCCCAACACCGAAAACATTTTGATATTTATAGAATGGCTTATGCTGTTCCTTTCACATCAGTTGGGAGACATAATATTAATCTTGATAGCACAATGTCAAGTGGTAAATGTTAGAGATAAAATATTTTTGTGTGTGTGTGTGTTAAATGGATGTTACAATTGGGAAATAGAAAACAGCAGGAAGCAGGCTTTTGGAGATTTGGTGTGTCCACCATCTGATTTAGCCAGTGGTGAACTCACTTTTTAAAATTAACTCTCTATAACAGCTGAACCCTCCAACTGGATCTCTCAACCGGCGCCCCCTTTCAGATTATTAAAACAATTCTAATGCACAGGACAGAATGCATATACCATAAATATGCAAATCATTCATTTATGCATAAAATTATTAACAGTGATAATAAAGTCAATATGTACAGTATGAACAGCATGCCTACACATTTATCATTTATGTTGATTCTGCATAAACCAGCATTCATTACCATTCATAATTCATACACAACTTTTGTAAGAGAATTTATAGAAGTTCTCCATCTCAGAATATACACAGGAAACTAAATTGAAATAGTAATTTGCAGAATTATACAAGAGAGAATAAACATCTACCATGAATCCCAACCAATAATATCAGAACAGGACCATTCATTGAACTGGTAGAGCCCAAAAATGTAAATTGGACGGCAACCGGGAAAAAATAGGGCCATTCATTGAACTGGTAGAGCAAAAAAATTTGAATCAGATCAGAACAGGAAAATACCGGACCAAAAAATCCGTCGACCAAAAAATACATAAAAAATACAAATTTTGAAGAAAAACATATATATTCATATGCACTCATATGAATCTAAACCATTATACACAAATATGCAAAGTTTCTCATTTATATAGCAATTATGGGTGCATATAGCCAAAATTGCACGGAGTGCAGTGTAGTCCATCTCTAAACAAAAAATACATCAACAAAGAGGCTCTAGATGGCATCTAGCTTCCAAAAAACCCATGCTACAACAAATACCCACATATCATCAAATTCATTACCTATATTGGGATCCTCATCATCAATATCACCTTCTAAGCATTAAATTAATATAGAAAAAAACTTAACATACCAAACCAAGATTTTGTTTGAGCGATAGGTACATTTTTACTAGGGTCATGATAAAGGAGTTCAACAATAAGTGCCACCAACATCAAATGCTAATTCCATACCCTAATGCATGAAATATTCCAACGGAAACATCACAATCCCCTCAATATTGAAATCCTGAAAACTGTTAAGTCTGCTGGATTTTGAGTGGGATTTAAATTCTACTTTCTCCATATGAAATGAAATGAGGCTAGAACCACTCTCAAACATCCCAAGTCAATTACTGATAATGTTAAAAAGTTAAGCAATCACTTTTACTTTAAGCTTTTAACATTACAATTAGCTACATGGCATTAGTAGGGTCCTTTAGTTAAATATTAGGTTGCCCCATTGATAATTTTTTTTTTTAAAGTGTATTCCAATGGTCCTTATTTACATTGTACAAAACTGGTCCGTTCAGTGAAAAAGACCAGTTCGGTACCGAACTGGCTGGTTCCATACAAGAATTGGCTAGTTCAGTACTGAGCAAGAGCTGACTGATTTGGTACCAAACTGGTCATTTATGGTTTGTGGCTCCAGTTCAGACTGGTTTTTGCTCAAAAATGGTTGAACCAACCGGTTTAGTGCAGTTTGGTACAATTCTTATAACACTGATCCTAACGGTGCAAATTTATATGGGTTCCTCCACCAGTAATTGCTCAGTCTATGCCCTTTGGGAGAATTGGTATGGTAGTGCAACCCTTCAAAGTTCAACAACCAGTGCAATCCATTTGTAAATCTAGGCACATTGGATTAGTTGTAGTCAATACCCAACACAGGTATGTGGAGATGACAGGGTATGCCTTCCCAGCTTCTATCCTCACTACTACCATACCATGACCATCCAAATCAACATGAATCACCTGTCATTTGAGCCACGTATCAATTTGGTTCACTGCAGTTGATGTGAACTCTCGAGCACATTGGAGTGTAGTAGTTGTTAAAATTAGGTAGAAGATTGGGGAATATAGTTCGAATGGAGGGAAGAGAAACTTCCCAAGTCAAAATAATGAATTGCATTCTCTGACTTGTGTGAACGCATGTGTGTCCACAAATTAACATGGGCCGTTCTTGTTGGGAACATATGGTCAAGGTGGTTGGTGAGTTCTTCATATGAAACATGGAATGAAATCCTTTATTTTGCTGTAAACCCCCATTCACTTGTCCTTTCATTGTATCGTAGTCCCCTTATTGCTCACAACCTGTTTATGAACATATTATTTTATTTCATCATTTTTACTTTTAGACATATGTCATGGTGACATCCCCACATGATACCCACGATCATGAAACAAGAAATAAATGGACTCTAAGTTTAAGACCTTGGGCATTTTTAGTAGGGCTTTGGCTTTGGTCTCCACAATTGGAATAGGTTCATCACAAAATGCCAATTCACATTGTGTTGCTTTCAATGCAAGGCCCACATGGCCAAAACCCAAGCTACAATGTGTCCAAATGCGAAATAGTACATATCAATTATCATGAAACATGAAATAAACAGATTCTAATGTAGAAAATCCTTGAAATTCTGCTATTGCTTGAATAGAACAGAAATAAAGCACAGTCACACAATATCAAAAACACAATTTTCCAGGGAACCCAACTGGGAAAACCCTGCGCTTGCTGTAGATTTTATTGATAGAGTTATGAGTAATTAGATCAAATACAAGACAACTGATTCAATTGAAAACTCACTGTTCTCACTGCTACACCAGCTAGAAACATCCTGCCTGCAACCTTCACCTCTGCTCCTACTTGCTTGCAACCTATTTCTTCCTATTTCCTAGTGTAGGAATAGGTTTCTATGATTTAGGAGAAACCTCCTAAATCCTAGCACATGTCTGGCTGCAAGAAGTTTCTCTATGCTCCGCGTAGAGGTAACTGGCTACTCCAAGAATACCCTCTCACTGCAAGGCTCTCACACACACAACCTGTGCATACAAGAATGAATTAAGAGGGTGCCTTTGTCCTCCTTATAAGCTTTTCGATCATGTTAAATTTGACAAGATAATTTTGGAGCTTGGACTTGTGATTGAATTGTGAACTGAGTCAAACTGACTCTTCTAACTTGTCGCGCCTCAATTAGAAAGTGAAGTTCACTAACTCATCTTTTTCCAAAAATAACTCACCCTTGGAGACAAACATGATTGAGCCTCCAACTCCTGCGCATGAGTTAACTACTCCATGACTCGTCCTAACTTTTAGGAACTTGTTTTAACTTATAGGAACTTGTGGATGCTAAAGAAAGACTGCTTGTGGTCTCTTTGACTAAAGCACAAGTCAAAGAAGACCTTATTCATGTTGCTACTGCTTTCAACATCTAAGTCTAAGACCTTTAGTATTTTCAATAAGAGGAGATTAGATCTCATTAGGCTGCCTTCAAACATGAAACACAAACTCATATAAACTCATGGGCACAAGAATTGAGGAAGGGAATGAGAGGGCTCTTTTTATCTCTTTCATCCTCACTGACCCCATGGTGGTGGTAACCTTATTCCTTGGAGATAATCTGGATCTCCTTGATGTGACCTTTGATAGGACTTGGCTTGGGTTCAATTCCACTATTTTTCTTCTGTTTAGGTTTGCAACTGGTTGGATTTGGGCACTTACAATGAAACGATAGTTGTTTTCTCTTCTTAGTAAGATTTTCCTTGGCATAGATCTCACCAGAACATAGGTTGTAGAGCTCAACACTCTAGGGAGTTGGTTAAAACATGTCAGGTAGGGAAACGAGCATCAATCAAGAACCTTAGAGCAATCATCTTAGACTCTTGTGGGAACAGTGCTTTAGGGATTCCAAATGATGGGCCCCTTGGGAGGGGTGATAGGGCACACATCCCTTTCCATCAACTGTTGGAATGGCATTGGGTAATTTTGGTCATTGTTGTGTCTATTGTGTGCTGCTCTTAAATCGTCAAACATCTTATTTATCACCATGACACATGAGAGTGCAGTTCGACCTCTCTTGTACATTACATGATACCATTGGTTTTTCAACATGTATATAGGAGACAGAGAGCTCGGGTGGTATCAATGGTTTAAGTGGAGTTGCTTGTTTCCTTAGAGACTCCCTTCGAGGCATAATTACTTTTGGTGGCCATAGATGAGTTCAATATGTTTATGTGGATTTGGGTTTGAGGTGTTTTCGCTCTCCCTAAGGACATTTACGTTGTTGTCTATTACCTCCCTCCAGCTTCTTCATCATATGCTATTCATAATGGCTTGACAAGGACCCCTTTATCAATTTGTATGCTAACATCACCCATTACTTGGGGAGGTTATCCTTCTAGGTGACTTCAACTCCCGTACTAGAGCACTCTAGATTCCTCTCCACAATTGATTAGAGAAGGTCTTCTACATCTAGGAGATGGATCTAGAGTTAGTGGGGCTTCATCGGATGTTTAATGATGCGTTGGGACCCCTCATAGCCTATGGTTGACTCCTTTCGTGTTAATTTTTCTTGTCCCAACAAAACAACAATTAGTTCAAAGCAGATTTACTTTTATTGAATTAAAGCACCAACTAAGGTATTGACAACATAAATTCAACGAAAAGAAAATATACCAATTTCAATCACAAAAAATGACACCCAAATTCTACCCAATCACAGTTCATTAAACTTCTAAACTTATTTGGGCTTCTTTCTTGGGAAAATGGCCCAACTGAGGAATTTCATAGAACACTAGATCTGGTCTAGTTGATCAATCCCTCCTTTGCTGATCTAGATCTCCTTATGCCCCTTCCTCGGAGCCAACACACTCATTAAGGTGCCAACACACTCATTTGTGCAACTATATGGTGTCTTCTCCTTCTTCCTACCCTTGCTTTGTAACTTTACATTGAGCTAAGTCCCAAACACCAATCTTCAAAGTGATTGAAGACCAAGATTAGGTCTTGCCTCACTTGAGATCAAGGGCTAAGGTTAAAACATAATCACTAAAGTAATTTACTCTACTTTCCTTAAGTTTACTTTAGCTCAATAAGCCAACATAATACTTATGTGCTTTTCCTAGGTCTAACTTAGGATAATTTACAGAAACTACTTGCTAACACTCGAGCAAGTATCTAAGGAGACTGTGGGCGAATTTTGCATGTCTATACACTTAGGCTTGTGTAGAAGTACCTACCTAGGCTACAAAAATCAACACTTTCTCCTAGCGAGGAAGGTACTTTTCCAACTTGGAACTAACTTCAATCTTGCATCCACTGCCTTGGCTTCTCCCTTTGAACTGGAAGCCTTCCCTGCCATCTAGTCTAGAAACATCCTCGAAATCTTGTTGTCCTTGGCTTGGGTCCTAGAAGCCTTGTGCTCCTGAACATCCTGTAAGGTCATCACGTACCAAGAGACCTTCTTTACAAATTTCGAGGAATATATTAATTGCTTCTCCCCTCTTGAACCTGAAGGCTAACTCCCTCTAAGATGCTCAACCTTCATAGCTATTTGCTCCTTGTTTTCTGTCACCGCTGCTTCTCCCAGTGTTAAGTCCTTCTAGCATCCTCGAGAAATTTACTGGTTTATAGATCTACAAAGACATCCACTAAATCTATTTCCATACCCTCGAATGGTACGATCTCCCTCTAAGGGTTAACGTCTACTAGTATTGATGGAAAATCCTGCTAGTACTTCCATTTGTACCATGCTCTACTTGCCAATACCAGCTTATGCCTGTTGTAGTGGATCCATTGCCCAACAACCGTTCACAATAACTTTGCTCACAACTCCTTGTTGGCTATTGTGTCTCACAAGTAACTGATCATGCCCAAACACAACACACTACCTGCGATATAATTCTTTGCAGCCCTATCAACTCTACAATAGTGCTCAGTTTGCACAATGCTGCACTTTGCTTGTTAACCACTCCACTATTGTTGAACCTGTCGCAGTTCACGTGGCCTGTCCACCTTATTGATGCTTGAATGAGACTTTCTTTATAGTGGTAGCATTGTTTTGCTTCCATATGGTTATTGCACTCACTAGACCTCCCATGCTTTGTTGTTGACCTGGACCACTCTGTGTTGCTTGACCCGCGTCCTCAACTGTTGTCGTGCATTGTTGTGTTGCCTTTTATACTTAAAGCACACACAAATCATGTGCAATAGACATTGAAGTGTAGAGGCCACTACACAAACCCTAATGGGCATGTTAGGATTTTCATGCTTGCTAAGGACGAGCACCATCGTCGCCACAACAACAAATGCTAGGTTCCATATAATGTCAAGGGCAACGATTGGCCTCGAATAGTCCTAGTTGTTGTACTGTTCCTCCAACTGTTCTGTAATTGTCTCTTGGACCATCATGGAAATCTCCCTCATGATTCTACGGTTGTTAGCCCTTCGTAGGAATTGCGTTGCACACTATATGCTCAACCTTCGTAGTAGACTTTTGGCGCTTTCCTCACTTGCATTCAATGACGCATTCTTGTTCCACAACAACAAAGTACTGTCCATGACTACATTTGGGGACGAATTTGACTGCTTGACCACTTTGTCAACCACCCCTAGCAGACCCGACTGTGTGACTATTGGCCACTAGGCACTGTTAGTAATATTTTGTTTCTCTTCAATAATTCAACCGTTTGGTCGATTTACTTTGCCACCCTTAAAATAAATTTCCATTCATACGATCACGACTGAACTTGGCCCTGACAATCTAGTATGAACTTAGCACCTGTGATTTAGAGATGGGTACTTAACAATTTATGCCTCGATACCATGTTAATGTTTCTTATCCCAACAAATTAATAATTAGTTCCCAGTAGATTTACTTCTATTGAATAAAAGCACCAATTAAGGTATTAACAACATAAACTCAACGAAAAGCAAATTTACCAATCTCAATCACAAAAAATGACATAGATTCTACCCAGTTACAGTGTTTCATTAAACTTCTGAACTTACTTGGTGTCCCTTCCTTGCGAAATGGCCCAATTGAAGAATTTCATACAACTCTGGATCTAATCTCGTTGATCAAACCCTCCTTGGTTGGTCTGAGTCTCTTTGCTACCCCTTCCTTGGACCCAACACATTTACTAAGATGCCTATGTCAATCTTATACTGCTGTATGGTGTCTTCTCCTTCTTTCTAGCCTTGCTTTTATAAATTTATATTGAGCTAAATCCTTAGCCCTAATCTCTAAAGTGATTGACGACCGAGACTAGATCTCGCCTCACTTGAGATCAAGGTCTGAGATTAAAACATAATCACTAAAGTAATTCACTTTATTTTTTCCTAAGTTTACCCTAGCTCAATAAGCCAACATAACTTACTTGCTTTTTCTAAGTCTAACTTAGGGTAAGTTACGAAAACAACTTGCTCACACTAGAGAAAATATCTAAGGAGATTATGGGCAACTTTTGCATCCCTAGACACTTAGGCCTGTGCAAAAGTATTTGCCTGAGCTACAATTATCAACATTTTGCATGTTGGCGAGTCTTGGGAGTTGTTGATTCTTAACAACTCTTTGGGGAATCTTGGGAGTTGTTGATTCTTAATAGGCTCCTGCGTTTTCTAGTTTCTTGCTTTTTCACATGCCGATCTCATGGTAGATTATATTCTATATGTCTAGAACCTCCTCCCTTTTTTCATTACTTCTTTCTTTCCCCCATCCCCTTGGTCGACCAGTCTCTTCTTTCCTTCTTTGGGTTGAGACCCCCCTTCCCGCCATACCTCATCTTAAGGGCCCACCTCATACTACCTTCGTGTTTGATTAGAGGACCTTGACATCTTCTATTCTCACCTCCTCCAAATGTTCCCCTTCACGACCCATTTCTCCCTACTTGATTCTACATTGAGCAAGTTCAATTGCCTCTTGTTATTCCTCTTTCAGTGGGGGTGCTCTAGAACTTTTTATCCGCGCCATATAAGCATGAAGGATGTGCCTTGTAGCCCTATAAAGCCATGTGGGTGTGTGTTATTTTGTGGAATTGATTCTCAGATCCCCGTTGATGTGGACGACCATGGCTACTCTTGGTTTTGTTTATTTCATGGTATGTCTGTCTTTATGGCATTGTTGACTTTTCCTTGGTGGGCAGTAAGTCCCTGCCTTGATGGGTATTCTTATAGCTTGGGATGGTGTACGGGTATCATGGAGTAGGCATTACTAGGACTCGTTGTTTAAGGGAGCACTTGCATCAATAAAGCCCTGTAAGGGTGACCACCATATGTAATTTTCCCTGACATTAACCCTTCTTGGTGTACCCCCTCACCCCACATGTGCCACGTGTTTGTAATGTCCCCTAGGGATTAATTTTCCATGGCAGGACAAAATAGCCTATCCAACCCTGTAGGCTATAGTCTTTGATAAAGGGGGAACCCAATTATCCAATGTTTTGGGGAAACATTGGGTAAATTTTGGTGCAGCAAGGGAAAAAAGGCCCAAATTGGGGGTTGCACATGAACCCTTCACATTTGATTAAGGAGTAGAAGCCCCATCGGGAAATCTATAAATAAAGGAGAGTTGGAATCATTTTGGATCATTGATTTGGATTGGATATCTTTGTTTTCTTGAGCTAAGGCTCTAAGGATTTTAAGACCCCTTTTTCTTGATTAGCTTTGGTGGAGGTGGTCTTGCCCTATAATCCTTTTGTCTAGTTTTGGTGGCGTTGATTCCACCTAGCTGGACACCATTTTTGTCTTTTCTGGTATAACTTATCCTCTTGAAGCAACTCAACACTATCTTGGCTAGTAAGGGAGAAATATCTGTGCTAACATTGAACAACAATCTTTGTCTCAAGCTAGCGAAGGACTATCTTTGAAGGAACCCCTCCAATATTCTACGTAAAGCTGACATCCGAGGCTTTCTGTGCACAAAAAATTATCTAGTGGACAATATGAGGTTATTGAGAACAATGGATTGGACAATTGGGGTTCATTCCAGGCACCATACCAATTCGTAAAGGACCCAAAATAAATTGGAAGCTAGTTTTGGAGTCTGCAAGCAATTATTGAGTCAAAAGAGCCATGAGTTGTCCTAAGGCACCAAAGTCGAATATTGGGCAACCCAATTTTATTCTGGACTAGTAGCGAAGTTCTTTGAGCCAAACAAGGCTCCATCTTAGACTATAAGTCAATTTGCAAAGGGTTTTCACTGTTCAGAGCCGGTTTGAAATAATGAGACTTCAACAGGTATAACTAGCAAACATAAGGAGCAAAAGCTATACTGTGTACCAAACCAAAACCTTAGATCATTTGAGATAAGTCATGGGCACCTTTCTCAACAGTTTGAGGCTACACAAACATATCGATTTGGAATAACGAAGGTTTCCAAGGATCAACTGCAGGCAGCCGTAATTTTGGGTAAAATATGAATAATGAAGGACACATTGAGGCTGTCAAAGATAGTGGAAGTTTGGACCTCCTGAGTTACGGTTGTTGAATCTAAAGCTGCGCAACGCACTGACAACATATGACTGACAGATCAATGTAGCACGATGGAAAACTAATCAAGGCATTGTTAGTCTTTAGTATACCGAGATTATTTGATAAACTAGTTCGGATGTAAGTGATTCAACCAACTTTTATTAGAGGTGGATATTTTATATACGATAAGTAGCTACTGTTGGATGGAAAAATTGACATTGTAGGCTCAAGATTACTATGAAACTAAACTGTTATGAGTTATTAACATGTTGTGGTAATTCACTTTTTCGTTACATTGTTGTATAATTCCATTGGCTAAATGTGAGAGTGATACTGTGATACCATTACAATTTATTTCGTGAATTTTAAAATCCTAAGGGCAAAAATCCCCTTGGGATATTATAGTGTCTTATGTATTTTGCATTGCCCTTGCCCCGAGGCATCATGTTATGTATTTTGAGGTAAAGAAGGTGTCCATTTGATTCTCTATGTCAAGATAAGCCTCTTGACTTTTGAAGCTGTCAGAACTCTGACACATATTTCTACTTACAACAGTGGACCCATTTTCAAGGCAAAGGGGCTTTCCATGTGGCATTGCAAGCAACAAGAATTGAAGGCAAGTGATGAAGTGCACAAGGATGATGTGGCAAGCAAGTGTTATCTACAAGCCAAATCAACTCAACGCTCAAGCCAAAGTGGCATCATGGAAGCATTTATTCCACACGTGGGCATGACATCATCATCTTTGGGGCTATTGGATGGAGAAAAGAAGGAATGTGAGGGAAAATGATAAAACATTGAGGCTTAATTGTGCAAATTGGAACTCCCAAGAGTTATTTGTCAAGTATCAACTCCAAATTACTCCAAGAAAGGTTCAAGAGCCTTCAAGTCAAGTTGGTTGCTAGCATTCCATGGAAGATAAAGAGGCCGAATTCTTCAAGCAAGCAAAAGAGGTCCCTCCAAGGTGGACGTGGAGGCATATATTGAGCAAGTTAACCCCCAAGGGATAAAATAAGGAAAATATGGTCAATTCAAAGGTCAAGAATAAACATTATCACTGAAATAACTCAATCCTTAGAGGTTTAAGGGCAAAGAAAAGGAGGCAGAGTCCTTATGGGGTAAGGATAAGTCCTCAAGCGAAGATAAAGCAACATATGGGTGAAGGAGTCCCCAATGGCTTTTCAAATATTTCCAAGCCAAAGCAAGAGAGAATCCAAGGGAATGTTGCATACTCAAGGCAAATTTATTTCTTCTATGTTTGATGTTACTTTATTTATTGAGGGTTTTATGACCAACTTTCGAGCTTGAAAAGTCATTGCTGTGCCACATGGAAATGCCTTGACTTATAGTATAGGTGTCGACCTTCATTTAAGGTCTAATTTGAAAGATAATAAGCACTATTTTAGCCTTAATTGTGCTATATTTTTTTAAAATCTGTCCACCTTTTTCCGAGCTGTTGGAGGGTCAAAAGAAGGTCAAATCAAGTTGTTGGACCATTCATAGAGAGCTGATTTTACGAGTGAGCCAACTATGCAATTACAAGTGGAACATTTGGTCATTTAGAGTCAAGTCGACCCCCCTTCGTTTCTTGCATTTAGCATTTTGCCTCTTTTTGGGGTTTATTCAATGTAAACTTGAACAAATTAATTCATTTTGTGGATGAAGTTACATATTTTGTGGGAGACTAAGGAGGAAATTTTTGAAGAGCTTCATCTATAAGTACATGCCTTCTCCTCTTGAAAAATCATTTTATATTTGTTGAAATCTATCAAAATGTGAATTTTTTCAAGAGACAAAAGGGTTTACATGTGAATTCTCTTCTCTTATTTGGTTGATCAAATATTTTTCAGAGGCAAGTTTTGGAGTAGCACAAAGTTACTACAAGTCTAAGCTAATCTATCCAAGAAGATTTGAAAGAGGAGGTCTAGGGTTCATCTCACACTTTCTCTTAATTCGACAAGGTACTGTTGTTCTCTTCTGGGACATGATTCACTCTCTCCTTTAGAAGTAAATAACCTTATCTTCTATAATTATTGGTTGCTTGGTTGGAGGATTTTCTTCTTGGAAGGCCCTCCTAGTAGGATTTTGGTTCTATTACTTGTCCTATATTGATGTTAAGTTTGTATCCTTGATGTTCCAACTAGCATTCCAAAACCTCGAGCATTGAGATACCAAATCAAGAGTGAACATAATTCCCTGTCCTTGACTGTTGTGGAAGAAGGAGAATATCCTTACTCCAACAATTTGCATTCAATTGCTTTACAAAATTATTTCTCAAAATTTATTGTATTTTGTAAATTTGTAGTTAGCATTAAATATAAAAACCCCCAAAAAATTTATGTTTCAAAAAATCAAAATTATTTCTTACAAAAGATCCAAAAATACTGAAATAGTGAATATTTTCACTAGATTGCAGTATATATTGCATTTAGTGATTAAATCATTGGTAAAATCACCACAAATGAAATTTTGGGAAACCCTAAGCCCCAAGGCTATGCGGCCCCCCTTGATTTACCTTACATTGCTGTACCAATTGCATTTCCAAATGTTTTGAAGTTAATTACAAGTCATGGAAACATCTTACAAATATTGGAAGTGATTGAAGGCAAACTCTTGTGTTGAGATTGTGAAATTCAAGATTAAATCGTTTTTATCCATCATATTTGATCTAAAGAGGTTTTTAATTGATTATTATTTACTTTTATATCACACTTTGGCTGCCCAAAACGATTTGCAGGTCTGATCTTAATTTTTGGTCAAGTTATTTTTCAACCCTCATGATTGGTGGCTATTTTTGGGGTATTTGAGTTGCAGATTGAATATCTCTTGATCTATTTGCTCAAATTTAGTTTTCTTGTGCTCATTGGAAAGGTTTTTGATAGTACTAACATCTCCAGTTAAGTCCTTTGAGATCTAGGTCTACTAAAAGTCATTTTCAGGCTTCTGAAGTGGCCTTCTGCTTGCTAGCCTGGTTCACTTTTCAGAAATATAAAATTTATAGGTCTGAACAACAAGTATATTATCTTCTTATAGTTGTATAGAACGGGTAAAACAACTCTATTTTTGCTTCTGTTGTGGTAAGAAGCTCTCATACTCAATTTGTGGCATTTTCAAGCTTGTTTTCTTTGCATATTAAGTATTTTCCTTTGCCGGTATGCAATATTTATTTGTTGTTACATCATTAATCAGTTCAAAATTTGGTAATTTAACTAACTCCTACCTCTTCCATATACTTCATCTAGGCACTGGTCTATTAATCCTTTGGTCGAGATTTTGTGTGTATGGATATAGCCTATGGCATTTACTGGGAGTTCGCCTAAAACGAGAGGAATATGCTGAGGTGACATTGGGTGTAATCCTAATAGTGCTTACCGTATAATAGTCTTGATTGAACCTTGCCAACCTTGCTAGTTCAATCAGTCTTGGTCAAAACATTTCATTCACCCGATACAGAAATCGAGCCCCGACTCAGATCCCAATAGTTACAAGACGATCATGGTGGGCCACTCACATCTTTTCAAATTAGGGCCATCATAGAGGAAGCTCAACATCGCTTTTCGAAAGTTTGCTATTGTTTTGGACCTTTAGAAACCTTTTGACTCTGCCCCTAGGGAGGCTTTGTTCCAAAGACACAAAGAAATTGGCATTTTGGAGACCCTTTTGTTAGCCATCATGCATTATACAACTCAGTCTATGGTCATCTAGGCACAACACGCGTGCTCCCAAATTTTATTTAGAGTACTATTGGGGTAAAGTAGGGCTGCTCGTTGTCCCCCACGCTATTTGGGATCTATATTGATGAGTTGGAGTGCATTGGATACACACCCCTTGGATCCACTTGAGATAGTTTAAAGTTGGCTATTGTATATTGTGGATTGAGAGTAACAACTATATTGTGTTGGAAGAATTTATCATTGATGTCAAAGGGTGAATGGGCCAACATTTGTTTGGTGATTTGCGTGCATAAATCAAGTGAATTCTGGTACAAGGACCTCCTGGTTTGCTAGCCCTTGTTCCGCCATATTGTTTGATAGGTGGCATGCCCTGTGGGTCCTCTTGGTTGGAGAGATATTAATTTTTGAAGTCTGATGCCCCAAAGATGGGTTTAGCATCAACAACTTTGCCCCAAAGGGTTATGACCTTAAAACTTCATTGCTGCGCTTAAAGAAGGTCAAAATCATTATTCAAATCAGTCTAAAATCATGTTTCCTAATCAACCCTGAAAGGAGAGCCTATGAAATACAAAAATTTGATTTTTTAAAGTACTCAAAATTCCTTATCATAGGTCTGCTTGACAAAATTTTCTTTTGGAAAATATTTGTGTGGCAAAATAATTGGTCGGATCTAAAATTAGGCCACCCTCCAAACCATATATATATACAAGTCATTGAGTATCAAAGGGCAAAAAATACATGCATCAATTTGAAGCAATTCGTGGCATTGTTGTTGAAATTTGGTATCGGAGGACAGGTGGTTCCCTAAGGCTTTGATCTTTGGCCTAGGGAAAAGTGTCCAAAAGAATTTAATTTTCTCCTAAAGTAACTTTATAATTTTTATAAAGCTAAATCTAATTTAAAAGTGACTTTAAGTGATAAAGTTACTAAAGTCTAATTTTAAAGTGACTTTAAAAAAATTAATGTAAAATTAGAAAGGAAAAGTGACTTTGGAAATAAATGACTAAGTGGGTCTTTATTAAAGTGGGGTGAGTTAAAAAATAAAAAGTGAGATTTAAATGATCATTTAATCTTAGCCCTAGATCTCAATCTATTTCAGCCATTGGATTTAGAGGTTACCCAAAAGTCACTTAGGATTAAATTAAAAGAGGAAAAGGAGGCAAAAGGTCATTCATTCTTTCATGAGCAGATTGAGAGAATGAGAGCAAGAGAGCAAGGTAGATTTCTGGACAAGGAGGAGAAGGAGACAGCAGCTTGGCACACATTCCAAGACAGCAGTTGAGTAGATTTGTACCGCTGATACAGCACACAGTGAAACGCTGATTTTGGCACGATTTTCTAGAAATCTATACAGCGGGTTTGCACAGAAATCGAAGAGCAGTTTGTTTTTTTTTTTTTTTAATATTTATTCTGCATGCAAATCGAGGTCTGTACAACGCATTTAATGCAAGCCGTACAACAACATTTAAGGTTGAAAGTGGGCACGAAAATCGAGGAGGCCGTACAACATTTATTGCTGTCCTGTTTACTGTAATTTCCAGTTTGCTGTGAGGCACGGGAAAAGAGATAAGTTGTAAATTTGCTTGCTGATTTTTTGTTGAATATTTCTCACTGTAAAAAAGGCATTTTCAGAAATAAAGA
>APFE030537025.1:8135-60616 GCA_000404065.3 Pinus taeda
CTCTTTTATTCATATCCACAGTCATAAATTTCTCTACTCACAACATCTCAATACATTTTTTCCTAGTACTCTTTTATTCCTACTTACTATAAAAAATTTATCCACACTTATAATAACTCAATATCACTTTTATATATAATTATTTTTTCTTAAATTAAATGTAATTATATTTTTTAATATAAAAATATTATAAATATACTTACCAATTAAAATTAAGAGAGAGAAATCACTGCTTTTCTAATTCAATGTTTCTCAATATTTAGAGCGCATAAATCTAACTATGCTTTTCCATAATTATTACACCATTACTCATAACTCATTTTCATTTTCAGTCCATAATTCTAAATAAAAAAAGAAATACTCATTTCGATCAAGAATTTCTTCACACTTTCTCGTATAACTCATTTTCACGGTTCCGTGTAACAGGTTTCAATTTTTTTATTAGATGTAATTAACAGTATGGATCTTAAGATAGCAGTCTGGGTAATTACAGGGTATTATATCTGGGAATAGGGATTTAAGAATTTAATATTTTGGTGTATTTTTATGAAATTATGAAATGTATTAAGAATGTGGGTGAATGATAAATGTATAAGTGCCGGAAAGTATTTTGCTTGGTTGTGGAAGAGGTGGGATGTAAGAATTTAATAATTAAAATTATTTTTCGCTCACTCTCAAGTTAATAATTGAAATTCCATGGTATATAGCTGGATGGAAAAGAAATAAATAAAGAAAGTAAATTATTTTAATGTTTAAGATAGCCTGCGAGACTAAAGCTAGCCTATGGGACAGATTGCTTCTTCATCTACTTGATGTTACAAGCCTATGAGACAAATCGCTTCTTCATTGCTTGATGTTACAAGCCTATGAGACAAATTGCTTCTTCATCTGCTTGATGTTACAAGCCTACTTGATCTTACAAGCCTATCGGACAAATTGCTTCTTCACCTGCTTGTTGTTATAGATTTCTTCTTCAACTGCGTGAAGTTTCTTCATCTTCTTGATGTATTCCGTATCGTCAATTAATTATTGAGAAGCATCGTTAGATTTTTGTTGGTTTATTTTAGTTGGGAAATATTTTTTTATTTATTTTAATTATATTCATAATATTTTTATATTCAAAAGTAGTTACATTTAATTAAAAGAAACTTAATTATAAATAAAAAGTGATATTGAGATATCATAATGATAGAAATTGTTAGATCGAAGACTTTTGTGATCTATAATGTAGATAGAAGTCTTTCGGATTAATCACATAGTTAGGATTTGGTTGACATTTTAAACCCACTATAAAAGCTTCCAAAAAATCACGCTAAAGACAACTCCAATATTAAGACCATATCATAAGTCAATTGGTAAAAAAATAATCATATCTTTTGAAATACTCTTTCTATTTTAAACTTTCCTATAAAATTATAAAGTTGTATGTCTATTTAC
Source organism: Pinus taeda (assembly GCA_000404065.3). Taxonomy (NCBI): domain Eukaryota; kingdom Viridiplantae; phylum Streptophyta; class Pinopsida; order Pinales; family Pinaceae; genus Pinus; species Pinus taeda. Next base: position 9,573 of record APFE030537025.1, read on the forward strand.
ATTTTATTTAAATTTAATTAAAAAATAATATGTAATATATTAATTAACTTATCAATAACAATCATCTAAATTGTTAGGGGTAATTATTGACTTTATTAGTATAAATTCTCTATAAAAAATTTTAACTAAAAAGTTAATTCTGCTTTTTATTAACATTATCACTGCGGAGCTCAATCCTCTTATTTTTTCTGAAGTTGTCAAAGTGTCATTATAGGTATTTAGAACACAAATCTTAAAGAAATAAGATAGAAGAAATGTTTTTTGTGGGTAGGAAATAGGCAATACAATTTATAGGGTTATTATATTTTTTATTATTTAAAATGCACTTTGAAATGTATAAATCGATTCAACGCTCTGAAAAAAGTTTTATGAGACATTTCAATTTTACAAATTAAATAACTTAAACGTATAATTAAAAATTTCTATCAGATTTTGGAGAAAATGCCAAAATGTTCAAAAAATACCATCTCAGCTATTGGTTAAACTAAATGAAAAAAATGGTGTAGTCTAACTTATAGACATTAAATGTTGCAACATTGAATTTATACACTTTCTATTTAGATGAGACTAGAGAAGTGTAGGCTTACCTTTACAAAACAGTCATGAAAATGCATGGGAAGGAGAGCAACATGTCTCAGGGTTTCTAAATGCAGTTATATTCACACATACAATGGGCACTAGATGCAATTGAAACCTAATAGTTAACTACATACTAACTAAATAAACTAACCCAAAAATTATGAAGCAAAAGAAAACCCAAATTTATTATTAGTGAATGTCTCTAGTGCCTCATGGTACATCTATAGTTTTCAACTACTTGAGAAAATTGGCAAATTGTCAGGGTGTTTAACTTTATTAAAGTTATGTTATGCTGGTATTTACATTTAGTTATTTACATTAAATATAATTTTTAATCATTCTTAAAATTTATTACTAGAAATTTTCATATAATTGTATTTATTTAGTTTATCATTCCTTAAGCTTATTTGAATTATTGATTTGTTTTATTTTGATTACAAGATGCCAAACATGATCCCCATGAAAATTGACAAATTTTTAGGGTGACCAAATTTCATGGGTGACATGGGAGACATGTCCAAAAACTGAAATAAGACACACAAAATTTTAAGCCAATCACATGGTATCAAATTATTATTTTTAATTAAATAAATTACTTTAATGATTTCTAAATTAAATATTAGGTGTCATGGTCAACGCTAAACTATTAGTGATCAACAGGTGATTATTGTAGTCATGTGTTAGGAAGGGTTAATAAGGTAAACATGATGTTTAATGGATTGATAAGGGAATTATGATGTTTAGGTTTTATTATTTTATATTGGCAGTATGTCATATTCCATTGTACATTGTAATAAAAGTTTGTATCTAAAATGAATTCATGGTGATAAGATCGTGAAGAGTGCATAATCCAATTTTGTAAAAATAAATTCTAAACTCTAGTTTTTTTAACTATTAAAAAAAAACTTTTCTACTACTTACCAAAAACAAATTAATATTGCCAAAAACAAATTAATATTAATAAAAATTGTTAATTCTCCATAACAATAAATTTTAAATATTAAATTACAATTAAAATTAAATTCATAATAATAAATGCTATATTCAATTTCACCCACACTCTAATATAGTAAGGTATTCAACTTTTACAGATCCATGAAATTCATGTGTCCAAAGTAATTCCTATAAAAAAAACATGATTTTTTTCACATTTTTAGCTTTAAAGTAGAGTTGTCAAGGAAGAACATGTTGCATACTAAAAAAAATATAGAAAACTAACTTGTTTTTTATTCTTTTAAAACAAATACAAAATTTTTGGTTTTTTAAAATGATTTGAAAAATAAAAATAAATTAAATTGTACTACATTTTATTATAGAGGTTGAAAGATATGATTAATATGCATCAAATTTTGATGAGATAAGAATACATAATTTTATAATTGTAGATACATTTCTAAGACTTTCTATATGATATATGTAATTTATTTTTTCCCAATCATATGCACCTAACAATGACTATGCATAGAGAAGAAGAGTAAAATAAGGTTAAATAAGTAGCCACTCAAAAAAGGAAAAAGGCATAGGAATTAAATTACATGGAACTAATAGCAATAGATTCAAATTACTTTATGGTCTTTACAAGTATTGTTGTAAGTAGTACTTGTACTAGCTAGCAAATGTGATATATTTGATGGAAATTTTGGAATCCCTCTGGTGCCCAAAAAAGTCTCTCTAATATCTTGCAGTGTATTCACAATGTCCATCATAGTAGGTGTATTCACAATGTCCATCATAGTAGGTCGTCTCTCGGGGGATTTTTTTGTACAAAGTAAACCCACTCTTACAAGGTAATTGAGGCAATTGAGTTCTTTTTCTTCTTCAATGATGGTACTGGTCCTCCTCAATAAATTCTTATCAACCACTTCCCAAACATTTGGAAAGCTGCTACTCACCCATTTCTGCAAGGTCATTCCCTCCACAAACATGCTGTGAGTGGGTTTCTTTCTAGTGAGCATCTCCAAAAGCACTACTCCATAGCTATAAACATCAGCTTTTGTAGTGACATGTCCAACCAATCCATACTCTGCATTCAAACATACTCACCATAAGATTTTGATTCAATAATTTTAATTAAAATAGGAAACTCATGACATTCCATAACATGCTATCTATCTCATAACATGCTATCTATCTCAAATAATACGTAGAGAAATATAACCGGTAAATCTCTTGAGTGTATGTGTGGAAGTGAGAGTCAAATCCTCAAAATTTGCAAACCATATAGTAGGTCTAATATATATGCTGTCATATCTTCACCCAACAGCACATATCTTCACCCTCCAGCACATTTTTTGGTTTCAGATCACAATGGATCACTTGCATGAAACAGAGATATAACAATCACCTGGGTTAGAATACCTAACTCGGGAGGAACAAATCCGTGAAGGTTGTTGCTGCCCAAATCTATGTAATGCAAAGTGGAAATGTTTCCCAAGCAGGCTGGGATTGTGCCTGTCAAATTGTTCTTGTATATGTTAGTGTGCTGTAACCTAGGGAGGACACATAGTTCTGTGGGAATTTTTCTTGTCAGATTGTTATAAGCCATAGAGAAGATTTGCAAATTGCGGCACCCACACAAAGTGGGCGGAATGGAACCTCCCCATTGATTCAGAGACATGCGCAGCATCTTTAGGCGAAAGAGGCTTCCCAATTGATAGGGAATGTGGCCGTCAAATTTGTTATTGCGAAGGTCAAGAATTCTCAGAAATGAGAGATTGGCAAGAAAAGGAGAGATTGTACCTTTTAATCCCATGTTTGAGACATTGACAGAAACCACTCTCTGTCTGCGCAGACTGTATGTGACACCTGCCCAGTTGCAGAACGATACATTTGGTTTCCAGATAGTGGAGAGCAACTGGAATGGGTCATATGTGATTGCAGACATGAATGCCAGCAAAGCTTCTTGATCAGAAGCGTTATACTAAGATGGGTATGGGTATGGGGATGATTACATAATTGAAGTGTGGAAACCACAGGATGGCTGACATAGAGAATGAAATAACAGAAAAGTATTCTCATAACAAACCAGAAAACAGAAGGGACGTAACAGATCTCCATCTTCTCCTCCTCTAACGGAATGGGGGTGGTTTGAGTTTATTGGTTTATTTATATAACTTCATCTCTGAACTTAAAATTGACTGCGCGCCGAGCAGTATGAGAAATTCAAACCTAACAAAATGGGAATAAGAAATTCAAACCTAACAAAATGGCAATGGTGTGAGTTTCTCAACACAGGGTATATCTCCTGCAGAATTCTCCACTGGGTTTATTTTTTAAACCAACACAACGTTCTTTCCTAAATTTAGTTCACATAATTCATTATCATTACTGTGAGGATTTCATTTATTTAATGTTTTCGTTAATCTGGTGTTTTTTATTATTTATATATATTTTGAAGGTATAAATGTAGATTTCAGGTTTGTAAAATAAAAAATTAAAATAGATGTAAAATTAAGATAAAGGTAGGCTAGTTTAATTATTAATTATAATTATGATTTTATTTTATTATTTAAATTTTTTTTGGTAATTTGATCTAGTCAAAATATTTACTTAACATAACAAAGCAAGCCGAAATATCTTTACATTTCTTGCAAATTGGACCAGAGAGATCTTATAGGTGCAATCAACATACTTAAAAATCTTTGGGACATTTGAAATGTGCATATTACAAATCCCAAACTTAATATTCCAAGAAATCCTTGTTAAATTTTTAGACAAAATCCACACAAAAAATATTACTGAAAACAAAGAAAATTATCTTATAATTAAACTACCCATAAAAAATACAATATTTTGATTAAATCCATTATTGAATTTTAAATTTTAATTAAGGCAAATATTAATGGAGTTGCCTTTAGTGCTATTTTCGGAAGTTTTTCTGGTCTAATTTATCTAAAATCCAGCACGAATTTATTGAAATAACAAGTTTGATGGCTAACCCCTGCACAATTGAAGGGCCTTAAAGGTTTTTGAGAGTGTTAAATCTATATATACAATAAAAAACAATTTAAATAACACAAATCAAAATTTCACTTCAAAATTTTCTACTAAATTCCAGCCCCAAAATCCAAAAAATTATAAAAAAATTCTAATTTTTAAAAATTTATATCTATAACCATTATTATATTTGATTAAAAGTAACTCAATTGTACGTGGAAAGTGGCGATAAGTATTCATTATGATCCGGAAAAAGGATATGTTGATCCGTGATGATCCCATCAAAGTCACTATGTTATATATAGCGATTCTCCGATGTGAAGGAATCATGAGGAGTAGGGACATAATAATTAAATAACCCTGGTTGTACTTTTTATATCATAAAGAAGGAAAGAAAGAAAGAATTGAATTAAAAAATTATCACGGATGGGAACTTAAAGAAAGTGATATTTGTTTAATTGTAGGAAAAAGAATTAATGGATTGTGGGAAAAAAAAAATTAATATTTGATATTGCATTTTCAAAGCTTATGTGAGTCGTGACGTGATTTGTAGAGTTGGATGGAAAGTAAGATTAAAAAATTGGTGTACATCTGATTAATTAGCGAGATGTATGGTTGGCTAGATGGAAAGTAAGCTTGAAAAACTGGTGATATGTCTGATTAATTAGTGAGAAGTATGGTTGGATTTTTGTGTTGTTGTTCGATTATGAGAATATTTTGTTTTCACTTTTGCAATTTTAATTAACCGTGATTTGTACAGTTGGATGGAAAGTAAGCTTGAAAAACTGGTGGTTGGCTAGATGGAAAGTAAGCTTGAAATTAGTGAGAAGTATGGTTGGATTTCTGTGTTGTTGTTCGATTATGAGAATATTTTTTTCACTTTTGCAATTTTAATTAAACCTGATTTGTACAGTTGGATGGAAAGTAAGCTTGAAAAACTGGTGGTATGTCTGATTAATTAGAGAGAAGTATGGTTGGCTAGATGGAAAGTAAGCTTGAAAAACTAGTGATATGTCTTATTAATTAGTGAGAAGTATGGTTGGATTTCTGTGTTGTTGTTCGATTATGGGAATATTTTTTTTCACTTTTGCAATTTTAGTCTGTAATTATATTCTTGATACATTCATATTCAAAGATGTGTGCCGTTAATTTTTAATTATATTTTTGATATGTTTAAATTTAAACATGTAGTAAAAAATATTCAATTATATATCAAAAGTGGTATAGTGATCCCAATTATAATATATAAAGAAAGTGTGAAATTTTAGGATGTGGAGTATGAATGGCATAAAACGCAGATCACAAAAACAAAAACAAAAAACAAAAAATCTATTGAGCTGTTTTGGGGGTAAGAATTGAATAAAATTCAATATGGAAAACAAATATGTGTTGTGTTGTGGAAATAAATGAATTGAACGTAGATATTTAAAGGATGGTGTGTTGATTTGGGGATATGAATCCAAGATTTCAGATTTTCTTTTATTCCATTCATAGTTTATGGTCAAGAAATTTTTCTCACTTTCCTATATGTATATATTTAGCTTTAGAAATGATTCAACATGGTTCTAGAGGGACCCGATCTCTTCAAGTGCAAACTTATTTTACAATGCAAAATTTGGAAAAAGACACTACATCTCTCTATATATATTAAATTTTTATTGTTTAAATTGTATTTTTTTAGTGTCATATAGACTATATAACTAAAACTTGTAAATCCAAAAAATCTTTGTTGGCTTTGAGAGAAAATTGACACAAAAATATAACTTAAAAAACAAAAATGTAAAATTATTTGACTACTTCAAACATTTTATCCATAAAAACATCTTTTTTGCCAATTGCTTTATATAGCTTATTATGAATTGTAATTATGTATATTATATCTTAATATATGGTTGAATATTGATAAAAATCAGTTAAATATTTAGAAATTAAAGAGAAGATTGATCATTTTAAACTAGTATAAAAGAAGATTTTATTAAAATAAGGTTTAACTTGATTGTTAACACATAATAAGGGAAAATTCATATATATAATATAATATATATATATATATATATATATAATATATATATATATAGTTAATTTAAGTTAAGTTCTCATCCCTACTATTTGAAATATGGAGTCTGAAAAATATAAATATAAAAGAATGATTGTGCTTTGGAAACATCAAAAAGATGAGAATAATGTGCATGTGATGATACATTGCCATATATATGAAAAACTAAGACATCAAAAGCTAAAACACATTTCATCATGAAGATTTGAGTAGTTCACCTCGCTTGTAGAGTTTGCTAATACAAATAATATGTAATTATATTAAGCATGCTTTGCAACACTATTAAAAAAAAAGTAAAGCAAGTAAAGACATCTTCGAAATAAAAAGACATCAATATTGTAAATGTAATTTAATGCATCTTTTAATTCTATAAATTATATAATGTTTCTACATATATAAATAAATCATGAAATTAATCAAAATCTTGGAAACACAAAATTTGAAATTCATGAAATGAAAGAAAGTGTGAAAAATGCCATTATTTAATTGCGGAAATGAGGAGTGGGGTCATAAGAATTTAATACTTGTAATTCTTTATTATTGGATTTTCAACACAAATGTCATATGTGGCATGTTTTTGATTGAAAACACCAATAAAATTTTAAAATGGTTGATATGATCAATTAAGTCTGGAGAACGAAAGTTTATTATTTATATTTTAAGATGTGTTGTAGTGGCTGCAACACCCTCCAAAATTTTGGCCTACATCTAATTTCGGAGCCTCCCTTGGATTTTTACTTGATGTTTCCAAGCACTCAAGCTCACCCCGTAAGCTTGTGTTGAGTCTTTGCACCCTCCTTACTTGATCATTCAAGATACATTTTTCTGCATGTTCATCATAATGTCACACTTGCAATCATGTTCTGGTTATACACAAGGTCCCACTTCGTGTGTAATAGTTGTATCCACTATGTAAACATCTGTCGCACTCACACACGAAGTTGTATGCACTGTCGCGCAAGTGTCATCACGGTCATTCAAATCATTTATCACAAGCGTCGTGCTTGTCGCTTGCATAGTCGATTAGTCATGTTGAGTATATGTTTTCTTGATGGTTTGAGGCGTCTTGTTGTCAAGTCATGTTGAGTGTGTGTTTGCAAGGTCGCATATGCATAAATTCACTTGTTCATACACTTAGTCATTTTGCTAAAAATATGACGACCAGATCACCCTCTAACAGTCGGACCTCCACCCTAGAATCGACTCGACCAACTATCACCCAGAACAACACAGAAGTGTCCAACAAGCCATTTCAATTTGTGTTGCTTGCAAGCTAATCAACAAACCCTCTTGTTGGTCAACTCGAGAGTTTGACCAAACAATGACCCCGGGACTCACTCCCCTCAAAAATTGCACAAAATTTGCAAACCTTGCCCGCTTCACTGACAAAGGAAACTCGCAAACAGGCCGGATATACACCAAGTGCCCGTCCCCATCTCCCTAAAAATTCTGCACAGTTTTTCCAGCCAGCCACATAGTCAACTGGCCGACTGCTCACCCAGAAAACTTTGTAGATTTCATGAGAAAGCCCCTCAGCTGCCCAGCATCCTGCTCAGCTCAAAAACTACAAAGAGGTATTCAGAAGTTCAACCTCCCAGCAATTGCACAATTTTTGTCACCAGCTATCCCGTAGCCCGCTGCCAACTTCCTAAAAAAAATGCGGAATTTTTCCCGACAAGCCTCCTATAGCCCACTACCGGCTCCCTCCAGGAATTCTGTAGTTTTTGCTACCAAGCCCCTCAGTTTCGCTCACTGCTTCCCTCCAGCCGATCCAGATCCTGCGGACTGTCACTGCTGATTCGGATTGTTTGTCTTAGTCTCCCAATAACTTCTGCACAATTTTCACCAGCAATGCCCGGAGCCTGCATTCCATCTTGGAACTTGCCTTGCACAGTTTCATAGCTTTGTCCTCTCTCCCGATCACCGACATCCGAAATCGAACAAAAATGCATCATGGTAGATTAGGAGGTTTATGGATTTGATGTCGTCTCATCATGAGTGATTGCAGATACATGTATATGGATAAGACATGATGTGATGTCAGATGGGATGAACAAGGAGAGTACAAGCAAAGATATGTGTTCACGAACAGACAAACGAACGATGCATGCGAGGAGAATTTTTCACGAACATGTCAAGCATGCCAAAGTACAAGCAAAGGAGCAATGTGCACATGCAACACCAAGTGAACGCCAAGACCATCGAAGACTCCGCACACCTTGCCATGCGGAGGTGAATCTATCATATACCAAGAGCACATCCATCGCTTAACAGCACTACAACTCAACATGGACACCACTAGCAACATGAACATACTAGCATATTCATGTTGAGTCATGTCGTCGACATCGCTACTATTGGCTATACTGCGTAAATCAATGTAATGTAACGTGGAAGTCCAAGAGACCCATATGTCGTACGAAGAGTCAAGTGAAAAGTCAAATAAGTCAAACAGTCATGAGGGAAGTCGAACAATCACAAGGGCCTGTTTTTCCCTTGGCTATAAATACACCCTCATTTGTACATGTAAAGGACTTTTCACCTTAGCTCCTCCCACATAGCCTTGAGAGTCTGTAATATTTTATTTTGAGGAGCAAACAATGGCTCCAACGCCCCTTTCACGGGGTTAGTGATGTATGGTGTATTAATGCGTCTTGGAACTTTCTCTTAATTCAAAAGCCTAATAACAGGCCATCACGTTTTTACACATGTATTGTAACTTTTTGTGAGACTAATATTGAACACGTGTAATGCATGTTGCTTTAACCCGTGTTAAACAATTGAACTCTTTTTGTTGCTCTAATACATATATTTACGAAAATGTGTTAACGTTGTCCCGCCCGCGTGGGTTTCCTCACAGGACATCATACATAAACTTTCCTATAAACTTATTATAATGATCGTCGCACTCGTGTGGACTGCTCCGCCGGGTGTTGTACGTGTTATCTTCTCTTGTGTGTTGTGCTTCCACATCCGTGTGGACTGCTCCTTTGCAAGCTATACATGTCTTGTTGTGTTGTGTGTCTTTGACATAGTTGGGACATTTTCCCTTTTGACTGGAGACTCACTTCCACCCTCTCTCTCTGCGGTGAAAGGACCTTGACACAAGTAACACTAGCACTCACCAAGCATGTGAACCTCATTGTTCAAAGACGAAGCATACCACTCTCACGTGCTGACAAGAAAGAGCTAAGGCATATATTTAAGATAATGCAAACCGAGCCATTGTACCAGATGGGACTCCTACACCAAAAAATGTGAGGTCTATTTGGGACTTCATACCGGGGAGATCCCTTGAATTTTGACGGGTCCGACACTGTCAACATTTTGGCGCTAGAAGGAGGGTAGATGACAAGTTGAGCCCGTTACATATGGGTTGAATCTCTTAGCCAATGAATCATAAACAATTCATGCTCTCGAGGCGTTTCTCTCATTTCTCCCTTAACCAACTATCAATCTACAATGAGCTTCTCAATCACTTGTCCTTATTAAAGTTTGACGTTGAGGATAGAACGTCTATAACCGAGCACATTTCTGATTTTCTTCATTTCTGCGAATCTCATGAAATCGATAGTGATGAGATTGTTTACATACTTTTCTTCCTCACTCTTGAAGGTCATGTTAATCAATGGTGTCATACCCTGCCACCTGCTTTCGTCCAGTCCCTTCTCACTTTCCTCAAGGAGCTCCATCAAGCCTTCGATAAGTGTGACCACCAAGATGTCTATGCAAGAATATTTCATTTAAGAATGAAGCTTGGAGAATTAGTTGAGGAATTTTCTACCTGCTTCCTTCACCTCTATCACGAAATTCCTGAACGGTTTGTAGACCTTGTCTTCATGAGCTAAGAGTTGAAACACTTGGTTCATATCTCTCGAAACGGTGAACTTCCTGATTTCCCTTCTTCCTTGACTCTTGTGAATCACAAGACCCCTTTGTCTTGAAGGGGATGCCCCCTTGCAGCGAACGAAAAGCTAAGAAATCTGCACGACAGATACCCCCTCACAGTAGTCGCAAAGCTGAGAAATCTACGTATCATGTTCCCAACACTTCTTCTCAGTTGTCTCCCTCTCCAAGGAAGGAAATTATAGAATGGCTCAGAGAACCTATGGTGAAAACTCATTCCTCCATTCTGCCATAGGACATCATCGTTAATAACCCAAGTCTCAAGTCTAATCTACATCTCTTCCATCCTCCATCATTCACAAGCCATAACTCCTTGTACCATGACTCGCTTGAACCATCTGCTTCATTAGCTAGCTATGCGCACCCTCTTTATTCTCAAGTTGCTCGCTCAAATTGCGGTTATGTGCAAGGCAGTCTCATTATACAGGCAGAGGAGAAGGAAGGTGAAGACATAATCAATTCCTCTTCTATTTTTCAAAGTGGTTCACATCAAGACATTGAGCTTCCATTCTTGACCGATTCTCAATCCGCGAATATTGGTGAAACATCATGCACAATTAATTCTTTCGATCAACCTCCAGTCTTGGGCTGTCGCCACTCCCATGCTTCCCTATGTTGTGATGAACGCCCAAGCACATCATATGATCTACTTTCATCTCATGTACACTCTAACTCAGATCTGGAATGCACACCGTCAAAGGATACATCCATATCGAAGCTTCCTTTGCACCTCACTTTCCCTTTTGTCCTACCATTCACAGCGCATCAACATGCATCGGAGATACTCCACATTCTCTAGTTTCTTCATCCGACGAGTTATCTCCTCGATCGACACAAGGGAGTGGGGCTATCCAAGATGAAAACAATCTCAACGTGAAAGACTCTCCCCACTCATCATCATCTTGTGTGTTGCATGAAGACAACTCGTCAAGCTAGCTTGCTGAAACTGGAAAATTTGATGAAGCCTGTGACAGAGATGGTTGTTATCCTAAGAGAAGTTTTGAATCAGCAACAACAACCATCCTCAAGCCATGTATGATCTGGTTCACATATCAAAATGGAATTTTTCAATCTTGGAAAGTTTCGGGACGTGCCAGGGAGTCGAGGCACTTCAAGGTCCATTGATGGTTATGTCAGGACCTTGCAACTCTGGTAAGCCTCTCGAACCAAATCAGATCTTATTTCTCATGCACAATTCGTCTATCTACATGGTGGCACTTGACATGGATCCCCATGTAAAAAATATTTACTATTCCAAGTGTGATATTTCAAAATTTCAATTTTTCACTAATGACCGAATCCACGAGTCTGTTACATCATGTTTGTCTTCATGCAGCTCTCTTACATCCAATTCAAGTTGGGAATGTTCGTTCCTCATGCAATCATGGAACAACGAAGTTGATCATCTTAGAGACTATCTTTGTCAAGTATCATACTTATTGGGTATTCTCTCTCGCAGTCAACTCCTTTGTCTTCTTGCGAATTTTTCACATCAAATATGCCCGCTCATCACGCCAGCAATCTCCATGTGTGATGACGAGCGCACAACCTATCACGCGAATCAAGTTACTCTAATTTCACTACACCCTAACTGGTTTCACACATTCACAGTGTTGGCATCCTTTCTACATTTCTATGATGCCCATGATGCCCACACAATTTTTCACCAGTTGCAGGTGGGTTTTTGGTCATATCTAGTGCACAAAAAACTTGGTTCCCTCATTCAGAGCATTCGCAAGATTCTTCAAAATTTTTCTTTGTTCATGTCAAACTAGGAATCTGGCATCTCGACCAACTGGTCTGATTTTTCTTCTATCTTGGGTGGTTGTCATGTAGTTTATCATTTTCCCAACAGTACATCCAATGGCAGTTGCTTCGCGCACTATGATCCTCACTGTGTAACAACTTCCTCCTCAGAATTTTGTCAAGTAGGTGAGGCACTTCAGCCTGTGTTAATGGCTATGGAAGGCCCTCACTGTCTTCACATGACCAAAAAGAATTACCAGATCTGTCTATCTATATCAGATTCCCATCGTGATCCCCTCTCTCAAATCAGAAATCCATCTTCTCAAAGATCACAGGTCTTTCAAAACAACCATCATGAATTTTATGATCCAATCGTTGAATGGCTGGAACAATCTTACTTGGTGAGTCATGTTACAGGTAACAAGCTTCAGTCCTTCCTTGCACTCACTAAGAAAATTGGTGCAGAAGAACACACATTCGTAAAATGCCTCCGAGGTTTGTTGAAAATCGATAGTCACCAAAGAGGTAAGCATGTGTGTTGGGTGGTTGTGACACATATTTCCACCCATAGGTGATACCTTCTCTCTTGTGTGCAAGTTTGTCAAGATTTTCCATTTTCTATTTCACACTGCTTTTTATCTGTTTTAATCGCTTGTATATTTGTGATTGCAGGTCGGGTACGCCTACGGTGGCTTCACAGGAAATTTCATTTCACGTAACCCCGACTATTTAACATAGGAGTAGGAGTAGTGCTTTCTTTCTTGATTACCTTTTCTTTCTGGTTTTCATGTTTGATTGCTTGCTCACTTGGGTTAGTTTGTTTGTTTGCTTGCTTTTTTTTTCTTGTTGTTTTGTTTTGTTTTCTTGCTATTTTTGTTTTGTTTTGTTTTGTTTGCTTAGTATCGTGTTATTTTTAGTTTTTTAAATAAGTGTTTCCCTCTACTAAGTTCTGGATTTTGAATGAGTATGTGGCTGAGATCCAAAGATTCTTGTGACACTACAACACTTAGCCAGTCCTTTGTCCATCTTCTATGTGCTTGGTTATAACCTTTGGTCGATGAAGTATTGATGGAAAATATGAGCCGTATGCAAGGGAAGCTTGGTTCCAACCATGAACTTGTGCCCACACTAGGAAACCCCATGCATGTACTCAACCTTCTGCTTTGTTTGTTCAAGCTTATCCAACCAATAGAAACAGAGAAGGGGAAAATCTAAATGAGCAAACTTATGTAAGAGGTCTTACATGATTATTTGAAGGAAAAACCTATTCTACTCACAATAATTTGGGATCCCTCTTTCACCCCAAAAATAAATAAGTGCCTATGAGCAGTCCTCTTTTAAAAAATAAAAAGGTGAAAGAGGAGAAAGGCTTCCTGTGCAAAGAGGTGAAGCATGCAACTCCACTAGGGTACTGACTAGACTTGCTAGCAGTGGAGCAATGCATGTGTTCTTGCGTGACTCCGTCAGGGTAATGTCCGGGCCTACTAGCAGTGGAGCAACATTAGAGATGAAAATTTATACTCTGAAATTTTTTAACTCGTGAGCCAAACTACCCTTCCCAATTTCGAAACACTGTGATCAAGTTGAAACTTGTTTTTATGTTTAACTGAGTTGGAAAAAGGTGAACCATGTCTGTCCATGGGGTAAATGAGGAAGCCAAAGTAACCCGCACAACAATTCAATAATCCCTGAAGGAGCAAGTCCTTGTGCTATAAATGGACCAAAACAAAGAATCTGGAATTCAACCAATGTGTCGCCAAGTGTTGTAGCGATTGCAACAGCCTCCAAAATTTTGGCTTGCATCCAATTTCGAAGCCTCCTTTGGATTTTTACTTGATGTTTGCAAGCACTGAGGCTCAACCCGTAATCTCGTGTTGAGTCTTTGCACCGTCCGTCTTAATGATATTTTTGGTCCAAAATTATGTGGGAATTTCTTGGAATAGTAAGTGTGAGCTTTGTAATCTACACAATTAGAGTGTTCTAAATATTTTTTAGAATGCTAAATTCATTTATACCTCCAAAAACACATTTCTCTTACTAAACTTTTCATTATTAAATTTAAAGAAAAACATTAAAAACCTCAATAGTTTAACTGGTACTACATTGAGATCCATAACCGTACATCTAATTAAAAAATATTGAAACTCAATTACATTTAGCTCAAGGAGTGGAGGTACGTATAGAATTTTTTTGCCGGTGCAGGGTCAAATCTCCAAAAACATGCTTTACTTAGTAAAAATTGTGAAAAAACAGAGTTCTAATGAATAGTCCCATAATCGGTTAGTTAAAAACAAAATAATAAAAATAAGTGATAAAAAGTGTAAAAAGACTGAATTAAACCAAAAAAAATAGTGTTTATCCGTATTATCCGTATTCCCTACAAGAATGTCCATACTTTTAGACATCAGAAAATGCCAAATGTAGTGTCCAATGATGATTCTTGAAGAAATCATGAAACATATTAAAAACCTTAGGAAATATGAAGAAAGTGGAAGGAAAATTTAAGCTATGAATAGAATAAAAAGAAATCTTTGCATTTTTTTTTTATTGGATTCATAGTCCATTATCAACTCCCACATAATTTTTTTATATTTTCTTTAATCCATGCATCCCAACAGCGAAAGAAACTTTTAATATGAATAGAATAAAAAGAAATCTTTGAAATTAATTTTTTTGGATTCATTAGTCCATATCAATTCCACATATTTATCTGCATTTTCTTTATATTTGTTATTGTGATTATTAAATCACTTTTATATTTTATATTTTTATTTTTAATTAATGTAATGAATCTTTAAATATTATGCATCTCATCTAAAAGAAAACATCTCAACACATTTTTTCTTAGGACTCTTTATTCAATGACCCACGACTAAAATTTCTTCACACTTTTATATATAATTATAGATGACTCAATATCATTTAAATATAATTAAATTTTCTTTAAAATATTATAAACTATAATTACAAATTAAGCTGGAAAGAAAAAAAATATTTTCGCATTAAAATTATAAAATAAAAATCCAACCATACTAGAAATCCAATTATGCTTTTCTGAATTTGGAATTTTCTGATGGCATAAATAACCAATAGACCATATCACCCAATTTGGCATTTTCCCATGGCGTAAAAATATGGACATTGTTACAAGGAATCCAGATAAATGCTCATTTTTTTCCAGTTATTTTTTTATTGAATTCAATTTCTTCACACTTTTTCGTATAACTCATTTTCATTTTCAGTCAATAATAGTAATTAAAAAAATAAGGAGTTGTCTATAATGTCACTTTTTGGAGATTCCAGTGATGGAATCCGGCGGAAAAAATGAGGTTAAATCTTGATTTTTAGCAGTTAAAATGGTTTTTTAACTGCATATTTGGATTCAGCGCCCTGAAAAACCTCTAGGAGCCATTAATTGTGCAGAAACTAACTATCAAACTTGGGATTCCAATGAATTGCTACCGGATTTTTACCAGAAAAATCTAACGAAAAAGCTTTCAAAAAATCGCATTATAGAATGCTGCAAAAAATAATACTCATTTTTAATCAAGAACTTCTTCACACTGTCTACTGATAACTCATTTTCTTTGTTTCCATGTATCGAAGTTTCAATTTGTTTATTATTATATGTAATTACGAGTATGTATCTTAACCTAGCAATATGGGTAATTAAAGGGTATCATACGGCACTATATGCAATTAAAAATTATTTGATTTATTTGGCTGGTCTAGTATAACAAGACATTGATTTGGGAAAAACTTTGGGGAGTCCAAGGTCCAGGAATATGCCTTCTTTATCGACATTTTGGAGACTAATCTAGACCTTTACTTGGAATGTCTGATTTCCCTTCAAGTATAGCACATGTTTTTCCACCTTTTACGCAATGTCTTCAACGGTGGATCGATTTTTATGTTGTCATTTGATTTTGACTATGACTATGGATTATTCTTCATTTATAATGTTTTTATTTTAATACAAATTAGATTATATCTATAACAATTATTATATTTATAATGTTTTTATTTTAATACAAATTAGATTAAATCTTTAACGGTTATTATATTTAATTAAAAATAACTTAATTGTACGTAGAAAGTAATAATAAGTTGTTATTATGATATATGAAGAAGAAGCAAATGTAGAGAAAATTTCAAACTGTGGGTATGAATTGAATAAAAGGATATGCTTGATCTGTGGTGGTCTACACCACAAGAAAGTTGGTATAGCGATTCTCTTATGAACATGTACCATGAAGCTATGACATGAAAGAAAGTATGAATGGAGAATGGGCACAAATCATGAAGCTATGACATGAAAGAAAGTGTGAATGGAGAATGGGCACAAGTTCTGTATTTTAATAGAAGGATATGCTAATCCGTGGTGGTCCACACCACAAGAAAGTCGGTATAGCGATTCTCCTATGAACATGTACCATGAAGCTATGACATGAAAGAAAGTGTGAATGGAGAATGGGCACATATTCTGTATTTTAATAGAAGGATATGCTGATCTGTGGTGGTCCACACCACAAGAAAGTCGGTATAGCGATTCTCCTATGAAGATGTACCATGAAGCTATGACATGAAAGAAAGTGTGAATGGAGAATGGGCACAAATCATGAAGCTATGACATGAAAGAAAGTGTGGATGGAGAATGGGCACAAATTCTGTATTTTAATAGAAGGATATGTTGATCCGTGGTGGTCCACACCACAAGAAAGTCGGTATAGCGATTCTCCTATGAACATATACCATGAAGCTATGACATGAAAGAAAGTGTGAATGGAGAATGGGCACAAATCATGAAGCTATGACATGAAAGAAAGTGTGGATGGAGAATGGGCACAAATTCTGTATTTTAATAGAAGGATATGCTGATCCGTGGTGGTCCACACCACAAGAAAGTCGGTATAGCGATTCTCCTATGAACATGTACCATGAAGCTATGAAATGAAAGAAAGTGTGGATGGAGAATGGGCACAAATTATGTATTTTAATAGAAGGATATGCTGATCCGTGGTGGTCCACACCATAAGAAAGTCGGTATAGCGATTCTCCTATGAACATGTACCATGAAGCTATGACATGAAAGAAAGTGTGAATGGAGAATGGGCACAAATCATGAAGCTATGACATGAAAGGAAGTGTGAATGGAGAATGGGCACAAATTCTGTGTTTTAATAGAAGGATATGCTGATCCGTGGTGGTCCACACCACAGGAAAGTCGGTATAGCGATTCTCCTATGAACATGTACCATGAAGCTGTGACATGAAAGAAAGTGCGAATGGGGCAGAAATCATGAACCGCCAGAAATTAAAGAAAATGTGAAAAAGATGTGGGCATGTGAAAGTGTGAATGGGGAGTGCACATTTAATAATTAAACATCTTTTGTTGTATTTTGTGGTTGTTTATAAGAAATAATTGAATTAATATATATAAATACATATATATATTTCAAGGAATTATGAATCCCGGGAAATGTTGAAAATAAATAGCTTATTATAAGGCATTAATTGAGCAAACGTTGTATATGCCCACGGTTTGATTTTGACTTTGGTAAAATAAAATCGTGGGCATATGCAACTACTGTTCATTTAATGCCTTATAGTATGTTGTATATTTGTTATCGGAAATCAGCGGGAAATTAAAGAAAGTGTGAAAAAGACGTTTGTCGGATTGTGGGAATGGGATGGGCATATACAATCGTCGTTCATTTAATGCCTTATAATATGTTGTATATTTGTTGTCGGAATGGGGTGGGCATATACAACCGTCGTTCATTGAATGCCTTATAGTATGTTGTATATTTGTTATAGTATGTTGTATATTTGTTGTTGGAAATCAATGGGAAATTAAAGAAAGTGTGAAAAATACGTTTGTTGGATTGTGGGAATGGAGAGTGGGGACGTAAGAATTTAAGACTGGTTGTTGCATTTTCAAAGTTCATGTCCGTTGCGGTGTGATTTGTACAATTGGATGGAAAGTAAGCGTGAAAAACTGGTGGTATGTTCGATTAATTAGTGAGAAGCATGGTTTGATTTTTGTCGTTCATTTAATGCCTTACAGTATGTTGTATATTTGTTGTCGGAAATCAACGGGAAATTAAAGAAAGTGTGAAAAGTCGAATTGTGGGAATGGAGAGTGGGGACGTAAGAATTTAATATTGGTCGCTACATTTTCAAAGGTCATGTCCGTTGTGGTTTGATTTGTACAACTGGATGGAAAGTAAGCGTGAAAAAATGGTGGTATGTCTGATTAATTGGTGAGAAGCATTGTTGGATTTCTGTGTTGTTACTCATTATAAAAATATATTTTTCCATTTTGCAATTTTAATATGTAATTATATTTCTGATATGCTCAAATTCAAAGATTCGGACATTTAATATTTAATGATATTCCTCATATGTTTAAATTCAAAGAAGTAGTAAAACAAAATCAATTATATATAAAAAGTGGGGAGTTGTCTATAGTGCGACTTTTTGGAGTTTCCGTTGTAGGAATCCAGTGGAAAAAATTGATGTGAAATCTTGATTTGTGATATTTAAACTAGTTTTTTTGACTGTATATATATGGATCAACCATGAAAAACCCGTGGGGCACTTCTATTGTGCAGGGTTAACACATCAAACTTGTGATTTCATTGAATTCCTGCCGGGTTTTAGAGAAATTAGACTGGAAAAATCCACTGGAAAAGTTTCCAAAAAGTTGCACTAAAAACAACTCCTAATTATAATATATAAAGAAAGTGTGAAATTTTAGGGTGTGAAGTATGAATGGCATAAAAAGCAGATCTCAAAAAAAACAAAAAATCTATTGAGATGTTGTCAGGTAGGAGTTGAATAAAAGCCAATATCGAAAACAAAGATGTGTTGTGTTGTGGAAATAAATTAATTAAAAGTAGATATTTAAAGGATGATGATTCAGGTATGAATCCAAGATTTCAGATTTTCTTTTATTCCATTCATAGTTTATGGCCAAGAAAATTTTCTCACTTTCCTATATGTATAAATTTAGCTTTAGAAAGGATTCAACATGGTTCTAAAGGGACCAAATCTCTTCACATGCAAACCTCTTTTACAATGCAAAATTTGGAAAAAGACATTGCATCTTTCTCTCTCTATATAATTTTTATTGCTTAATTGTATTTTAAAGTATATAACTAAAACTTGTAAATCCAAAAAAATTATTGGCTTTGAGGGAAAATTGACAAAAAAATATATACCTAAAAAAGAACCAAAATGTAAAATAATTTGACTACTTCAAATATTTTATCCATAAAATTTTATCTAGTATTCCAAAGCTTTTTTAGAATGTTGAATTCATTTATACCTCCAAAAACACATTTTAAATGGGAAAAATCCATGATCTTACTAAACTTTTCATTATTAAATTTAAAGAAAAGCATTAAAAGCTCCTAATAGTTTTTGGTTGTGGTGGGTTCAAATATCTAGAGACATGCTCTACTTGGTGAAAATTGTGAAAAAATCCATATAAACGAATTCTACTAGGTAGTCCCATAATCCAAAGGAAACATTTAACTATGAATAGAATAAAATGAAAACTTTGAATTTTTTTAATATTAAATTCATAACCTATATTGATGTAGGGGCATCTCATGTTTTTATTTTATGTATTTATTTAATTTGGAAAATCTAGAATCTTCTAGATTTTATGAATAATTCTAGAATTTGCTAGAGATTAGATATTTAGGATAGATTCCTAAAATTGAGAGGATTACTCTCAACTTCCTCCAAATATCCAAGAAGAAGCTTCGAGAAATTGGAGAAATTTCTTCCTCCAGAATAAATAGCGATGTACATCAATTGGAAAGCATTGAGTGTGATTTAATTTAATAGAGTATTTCTGGTTTTGTTCTCTGCACCACATATCATCTCCAACATATTTTCTTATATTTTCTTTAATTCCATTCATCAACAACCAATAATTTATCTGCACTTTCTTTATATGGTTATTGTGATTCTTAAATATCACTTTTTATATAGAATTAAGTTTTTTTAAATTACATGGAATGACATCTTTTCGTTCATATCTCACACAACATCAACACGTCTTTGTTATCATAACTCTTTATTCATATCCACACTTATAATTACTCAATATCACTTTTATATATAAATGTATTATATTTTTTAATATAAATATATTATAAATATAATACAAATTTAAAATTAAGATAATTATTTTTTTCCAAATTATAAAACAAAATTTTAACCATGCTTCTCACACAAATATAACCATGCTTTTCAATAATTATTAGATCCTTACCACCTGACTTGGCATTTTTTTTGATGGTGTAAAAATATGGACAGAGCACAAAAAACTAACCATGCTTTTCAATGATTTTATTATACCATTACCACCTCGATTTAGCATTTTTTTTTATGATCTAAAAATATAGACATTCTTATAAGGAAGATAGATAAACTCTAGTTGTTTTGTTTTTATTTAATTCAATTCTTCGGACTTTCTTCATATAATCATTCTTCTTCACATCTCAATTTTCTTTTCAGTCCATAATTCTAATTAAAAAAAAAAAAAAAACAATACTCATTTCAATCAAGATTTTCTTCACATTTTCTCCGTATAACTCATTTTCACGGTTTCGCTTAACAGGTTTTCAATTTTTTTATTAGATATAATTACAAGTATGGATATTAACATAGTAGTATTAGATGTAATTACAAGTATGTATAACATAGTAGTATTAGATGTAATTACAAGTATGGATTTTAACATAGTAGTATGGTAATCATAGGATATCATATGTGGGAATGGGGACTTAAAAATTGGAGTAGTCTATTGAGGCGGAGGAATTGCCTGGACGACGAAAAGTAGCTAGAATCCGGGAAATTTTTTTTCAAAAAATCTTGTAAAGGTAGTGTTTGAATCATGTTTTTTATGGTGGAAATGGATTCAACACCATCAAAAACAACTAGGACACCTAAAATTTTGAAGGTTAACAACTATAACTTGGATTTACAAAAATCCTTGCTGGATTTTCTCTAAATATGACTAGAATTTCCGTAACTTTCCGAGCAATTCCTCTAGCTAGTTAGACTACGGCCTAAGAATTTAATACTTGGTGGTGTACTTTTATGAAATTATCATATGTGGGAATAGGGAATGGGGACCTAAGAATTTAATAAGTGGTTGTGCATTTTTATGAAATTATCATATGTGGGAATCGGGAATGGGGACCTAAGAATTTAATACTTGGTGGTGCATTTTTATGAAGTTATCATACTGGGAATAGGGAATGGGGACCTAAGAATTTAATACTTGATGGTGCACTTTTATGAAATTATGAAAAGTATTAAGAATGTAGGGGAATGAGAGATGAACAAGTGTCAGAAAGTATTTTGCCTAGTTGTGGGAAGAGGCACTGGGATGTAAGAATTTAATAATTTTTTTTTTTTTCACTGCACTTTCAAAGTTAATAATTATTTGAAAAGTAGGTGGTATGGTTGATAATTATTGAAAAACATTGTTGGTTTATTTGAGAAGCAGGTGGCATGGTCGATTAATTATTGAGAAGCATTGTTGGTTTTTGAATTAGAAATATTTTTTATTTTTTATTTTATATATATTTATTTCATAATTATTTTTTTTTTTTATAACTTTTTAAAAAAAAATGTAGTTACATTTAATTAAAGAAAACTTAATTATAAATAAAAAGCGATATTGAGTTATCATAATGATAGGAGTTTTAAAATACTCTTTGGATTTCAAACTTTTCCAATAAAATTATAAAATTATTATATCTATTAACATTTATTAAATTAATAAAAATTATATTAATTTTATTAATTAACTTAATCAATTAAAATACCATCAATTAGTTTAAGGCTAATTATTGACTTTATTATTATAAATTTGTTATAAAAAAAGTTAACTAAAAAGTTATTTCTGCTTTTTATTAACATTATCTCCACCGATCCACTAATCCAAACTGGCTCAATCCTCTTATTTTTCTAAAGTTGACAAAGTGTCATTATAGGTATTTAGAATACAAATCTTATAGATAAAGAAATAACATAGAAGAAATCAGTTCAATCTTCTTCTTCTTCTTCTTCTTCTTCTTTTTCAGTATGAAAAAAAAAGCAAGATTTATATTAATATGTGCAATGTATACATGTAAAGCTGCTTTCTGTGGGCGGAAAACAACAAAAAATGGACGTATAAAGCTACCCAAATAATTTCTTTTGGGGAACCTCTTGGAACCCCATGCAGGAGGGTTCCTACCTCCTTGCATACCCCCCAACCAAGGGGGACTAATCAACTACCCCCCCTTGTTCGTGGTGCATATAAGTCATGCAAAGAATATAAGACATACCCAACATTTGCTAACACAAAAAATATGTAGTTGTATTAAGAATGTTTTAGAGCACTACCAAAAAAATAAGTATGACAGGTTGAGACATCTTTGAAATAAAGGACATCAACATTGTAATTGTAATGTTTTTCATTCTTGGTTCTATAGATTGTACAAGTTCCTTATAAATGTAAACACAAATATTTTATTCTAAACTAACATTCATAATACTTTGTTAGACTTTCAAGGTTATTATTTGTTGCGATGTAATGGTTGATCAATTATTAATGAACAATGACTAAATTCCCTATATTGTCATTTGACCTCGAGAATTAATTACATAGCACTAATAATGGTGACAACTCATGGCCACTTTTCACATGCATCCTCATGATCATTCACATGTTTAATGAAGCATTGTATTAACAATAATTTATTTGTATGGTCTATTATCATTTCTCAAAACAAGGCTATTGCAGGAAATTATCCCCTATGGCCAAGGTTGAAAACCTTAATGGGATGGACAAGAAAATCAAGACACTAGCACAAGAATGCATGCAAACAAGGTAATTACTAATCTACTAGACATGAGACCTACTTGTAGGTTTGATGATTGTAGTAAATCCTTTTTCCTCTTCTCTACTTGTTGCCCATGAACTTCAGGCCTACAACCAACATAGGTGGAAAACAACCAAGCAACAGATAATCAAAGCATACACATATCTATTATCTTAATTCAATCAAATATTAAATCAAAGAAAGGAAATTCATTGCATACAACAGTAAGATTTGAAAAAAAATATATATATATATATTATTTAATTCGCAACATTGGTACATACACATACACCTGCTCCTTGTCACGTGCATTGAACAAAACCGTCTTTCAACTTCCTCTTTCATGGCCCGCTTAATGTCTCATCCTTTGGTCTTCCACTCCAAGATGATGAAGAATCAATCATGATATAGGGGAGGGATAAACAAGACAAGGAAACTAGGGTTTCCTGAGGAGAAATTCTTAAAAGCACACAAGAAGACTGGCTTGGATCATGGAAAATTTGCTATAGATAGGATACTTATGGAAAGAAATGGGTTTTTCGTAGCCATGGAATCATTTTATACCACCAAATATTGGTTTGGGTGGTTAAGGTATAGGCTACAACATGTGGATTTCAATCTAACTCATAAACCCCACCTTACTATATGAGAAAATGTGCACATATAATCTTTTTTTTTTTGTTTATCTAGATTATATCTTTATATTGTTTTTCATCCACCTTAATACTTTTAGAGTGGAAAATTTGAAGAAAATAACTCACATTACCATTTTTTATGGTGGGACCCAGTTTGGAAAATTGGGGTTTGAAACATTTTGAAAGCAGGTTGAGGTGTCAAACAACATTTTTTGGGGGTAAAACTTTGTCGCTTAAGAGACACACCATTTTGTGTTATTTTAAACACAGAAACCTTTCCAATTGTGCAAGGATCACCTCAATAAATTTATGCATGCAAAATATATACCACTGAGAAGTTGACCTTCTTGTTTTGATCACCATAATTCAAGAGGATGCCATGTCAGCCCATAATATCCATGGAAAGGAGGCTAGCCATATGATCATGATGAAGAAGACTCTATAAGAGTAAATATTGTAACTCTAGTTAAATTTTGAAGTGATCCAGGTCCAGATCGATGGCCACCCACCTATTCCACAAGTTTAAAACATAGTTCTCCTTCTTGGCGTTTTTTCTACAGTTTTTCATGCGTTGAACTTATGGGGCTATTTTTGATCCCTCAACAACCTTATTTTGATGTGGTGGGGTTGAAGCAATATCCATAGGGTTTGGCCTGGGCCCAATCAAAATGTGTACTTCTTGGCTAGAACTTTCAACAAGATATTGAGGATGACAAACAAAGATTGTATGTGAAAGTTATGACCCCTAGAAGTTGACGTACCAACTAATCCCATTAGGGCCCACAAACATTTTGGTGTTTCATCTCCCAAGTTTAGGGATTTGGATGTTTAGGGTTTCCTAATTGTTTCTTATGTTAAAGAGGGACTTTCAGCGTCATTGTAATGGGATTTAATGAATGCAGGTAGCCACTACATCTTTTCTCAAAGATAAGTGACCATCATTCGAGCAATTTTTTTTCATTCCGCATTTTTATAGTCTCAACACATTCCATTTATTAATATAACTCAAGTTTTACCATATCTTTTTGTTTTTGTTATAAATTTGTGTTTCATTTCATTCCCTTAAGAAATCTAGATGAGTGGTATTAGAGCAGTTTGTTTTTTATTTGTTTCTTTGTGCATGTACCCAATGAGGCCAAGATATAAGGTGTTGGGACTTGGAATACTTAATCCTTTGCAAGATAATCCTCACCGACCCCAACGACCTCCAATGACGGAAGAAAAGAATGATGAGAAATCAATAAATCTTATTAAATTGTTGCTTGAGAAAGCCTTCGCATGACAAAGGAACGAGATGATGGATAATTTTTCCCATATCCTTGGACACTTTCCAACAAGTAAAGCATCTTCCTCAAGCATCCACTTTGGAGGCGTCAACCCGTTCAAGGTACAAGTTAGTTTTGATATTCTTGTATTTGAAGGCTATATAGATGCAGATGCTTTAGACAAATGGTTAAATATGTTAGAAGGGTGTTTTTCCATCCAAAATTATTTTGATAGAGAAAATAATACCTTTGCATTCTTTAAGGATGTCCCAAATGTAAAGGATTAGTGGGCGACTTACTGTGAATAAAAAACCACAGAGGAGTCTGCAATGTTTGTAGTTGTGCCCATTTGGGGCTATTCTATGGATTTTATTAAGGAACAGCATTACCTCGTTGGAAGCTAAAATGACCAGTACATGAGATGGACCACACTGCAGTAGGAGAGGGAGCAAATATTGCTAGAGTTCACAAATATCTTCCATAATTTACACACCAACCTAGGTATCAAATACTCTGATTAACATATGGTGCTCAAGTACTACAGTGGTATGCATTGATACATCTGAATGAAAATTAGGTTCCTATATATCCATTTCCTAGACATAACATACAGATATGATTTCAAAATCAAGAATAAATTTAAATAGAAGAAGAAATAGTTTAGATTTGTGAATTACTCATAGCAAGAGCAAGGAAAAGGAAACCCCAACTCATAGAACAAAGGACAGAATTAGGACGGAACACCCCACGGCAACTTGTCTAAGCCACAAACAAAGAAGGGTAATGGGAAGATGAAGAAAGACATAGGGAAATGGTGCGAGTTATGTAAGAAGCCTTGGAAAAACATCGATCAATGTTGCTCAAAGAAGACATTGGTGGCCAAGCTGAAAGTCTTAAGTCAAATGTAGGTTCTAACTCTAAATCAGATATAGACAAGGGGAAGTGGATCATTGATGCAAAACCTAGTAGCATAGTTGCTACCACCAAGGTTCAATAAAGTGAACCCAAAGAACCATAGGAATATGAACAACGTTTTCACTCGCAGATGTGGGTGAAGGGTGCTTTGTTGCATTTCATTATTGATAGTGGAAGTCAAAAGAATCTCATCTCAACATAGGTCATTAAGTGATTAGATCTGCCAACAACACCACACTTGTATCCATACACCATCGAGTGGCTTCACCAAGGGAGAGATCTGTGTGTCAACTAGTAGCGTTGCCTACTTGACGACATCAAGCCCTTCAAGGATGGGGTATTGTGTGATATTTCCCCCCTTGAAGTTTGTGATGTTCTTTTAGTCCAACCATAATTGTGGAAGCGTCATGATGTATATGATTCTAGACCTCACAATGTTAGTATTATTTTGGGAAAAAACTTTAACAAAGTTACCAACTTAATGAGAATTGTATTGAGTTCTCATTTTTTTAGAGGCCGCAAAAAATCATGATTTTCATGCCAATTTTGAAAAGTGTTGATGCCAAATTAACCTTTTTTGGGGAGTATATTTTTGACACTTGAAATTTTCTTATGTATAAGGTATGGACATTCTTTTTTATATGTTAATGATTTTCATGCCAATTTTGAAAAGTGTTGACACAACATCAACCTATTTTTTGGGGGGGCTTATTTTTTACAATTTAAATTTTCTTATGTATTAAGTATGGATATATTTTTTTAAATGTTGGTGATTTTCAAGTTGATTTTGAAAAGAATTCATGCAACATTAACCTTTTTTCTGAGGAGGGCTTATTTGTGACACTTTAAATTTTCTTATGTCTTAAGTACATATATATTTTTTTTAAATTGTTGGTTATTTAACCATTTTTCAAGTTGTCTTCTTCTTATTTTTCTTTTTCTTTTCCTCTCTGGGGTGTTTATTTTTTAAGGGTTTTTCAAGTTTGTGTTTTATTGCTTTTCTTTGCAATGTTTTTTTGTAATAAATTTTTCAATTTTTTTTCGCAAAGTTAAAGAAAAAATATTTTGAAGTTAGGAATTTTTATATATTTATGTATTGTTATTTGTTTTTGTAAGTCAACCTTTTTCTATTAATTCAGAGTTGGATTACATTGTGATAAGTTATTCAAATGAGAAAAAATGGCCTCACTCCGACCAGATTTATTGGCCTCTAGATACATATAGAATAAAGACAAAAACAAATTCAAAAAATTGGATTTCATGTGGTTCACTACCCACCATGCACCAAAACTTCCTCACAGGACATCATACATAAACTTTCCTATAAACTTATTATAACGATCATCGCACTCGCGTGGACTGCTCCGCCGGGTGTTGTACGTGCTATCTTCTCTTGTGTGTTGTGCTTCCACATCCGTGTGGACTGCTCCTTTGCAAGCTATGCATGTCCTGTTGTGTTGTGTGTCTTTGACAGAGTTGGGACATTTTCCCTTTTGACTGGAGACTCACTTCCACCCTCTCTCTCTGCAGTGAAAGGACCTTGACACAAGTAACACTAGCACTCACCAAGCATGTGAACCTCGTTGTTCAAAGACGAAGCATACCACTCTCACGTGCTGACAAGAAAGAGCTAAGGCATATATTTAAGATAATGGAAACCGAGCCATCGTACCAGATGGGACTCCTACACCAAACAATGTGAGGTCTATTTGGGACTTCATACCGGGGAGATCCCTTGAATTTTGACGGGTCCGACACTGTCAACATTTTGGCGCTAGAAGGAGGGTAGATGACAAGTTGAGCCCGTTACATTTGGGTTGAATCTCTTAGCCAATGAATCATAAACAATTCATGCTCTCGAGGTGTTTCTCTCATTTCTCCCTTAACCAACTATCAATCTACAATGAGCTTCTCAATCACTTGTCCTTATTAAAGTTTGACGTTGAGGATAGAACGTCTATAACCGAGCACATTTCTGATTTTCTTCATTTCTGCGAATCTCATGAAATCGATAGTGATGAGATTGTTTCCATACTTTTCTTCCTTAGTCTTGAAGGTCATGCTAATCAATGGTGTCATACCCTGCCACTTGCTTTCGTCCAGTCCCTTCTCACTTTCCTCAAGGAGCTCCATCAAGTCTTCGATAAGTGTGACCACCAAGATGTCTATGCAAGAATATCTCATTTAAGAATGAAGCTTGGAGAATTAGTTGAGGACTTTTCTACCTTCTTCCTCCACCTCTGTCACGAAATTCCTGAACAGTTTGTAGACCTTGTCTTCATGAGCTAAGAGTTGAAACACTTGGTTCATATCTCTCGAAACGGTGAACTTCCTGATTTCCCTTCTTCCTTGACTCTTGTGAATCACGAGACCCCTGTGTCTTGAAGGGGATGCCCACTTGCAGCGACCGAAAATCTAAGAAATATGCATGACAGGTACCCACTCACAGTAGTCGCAAAGCCGAGAAATATATGAATCATGTTCCCAACACTTCTTCTTAGTTGTCTCCCACTCCAGCGAAGGAAATTATAGAATGGCTCAGAAAACCTATGGTGAAAACTCATTCCTCCATTCTGCCATAGGACATCATCATTAATAACCCAAGTCTCAAGTCTAATCTGCATCTCTTCCATCCTCCATCTTTTACAAGCCATAACTCCTTGTACCATGACTCGCTTGAACCATCTGCTTCATAAGCTAGCTACGCGCACCCTCTTTATTCTCAAGTTGCTCGCTCAAATTGCAGTTATGTGCAAGGAAGTCTCATTATACAGGCAGAGGAGAAGGAAGGTGAAGACGTAATCAATTCTTCTTCTATTTTTCAAAGTGGTTCACATCAAAACATTGAGCTTCCATTCTTGACCGATTCTCAATCCGCGAATATTGGTGAAACATCATGCACAATTAATTCTTTCGATCAACCTCTAGTCTTGGGCTGTCGTCAATCCCATGCTTCCCTATGTTGTGATGAACGCCCAAGCACATCATATGATCTACTTTCATCTCATGTACACTCTAACTCAAATCTGGAATGCGCACCGTCAAAGGAGACATCCATATCGAAGCTTCCTTTGCACCTCACTTTCCCTTTTGTCCTACCATTCACAGCGCATCAACATGCGTCGGAGATACTCCGCATTCTCTAGTTTTTTCATCCGACGAGTTATCTCCTCGATCGACACAAGGGAGTGGGGCTATCCATGATGAAAACAATCTCAACGTGAAAGACTCTCCCCACTCATCATCATCTTGTGTGTTGCATGAAGACAACTCGTCAAGCTAGCTTGCTGAAACTGGAAAATTTGATGAAGCCTGTGACAGAGATGGTTGTTATCCTAAGAGAAGTTTTGAAATCAGCAACAACAACCATCCTCAAGCCATGCATGATCTGGTTCACATATCAAAATGGAATTTTTCAATCTTGAAAAGTTTCGGGACATGCCAGGGAGTTGAGGCACTTCAAGGTCCATTGATGGTTATGTCAGGACCTTGCAACTCTGGTAAGCCTCTCGAACCAAATCAGATCTTATTTCTCATGCACAATTCGTCTATCTACATGGTGGCACTTGACATGGATCCCCATGTAAAAAATATTTACTATTCCAAGTGTGATATTTCAAATTTCAATTTTTCACTAATGACCGAATCCACGAGTCTGTTACATCATGTTTGTATTCATGTAGCTCTCTTACATCCAATTCAAGTTGGGAATGTTTGTTCCTCATGCAATCATGGAACAACGAAGTTGATCATCTTAGAGACTATCTTTGTCAAGTATCATACTTATTGGGTATTCTCTCTCGCAGCCAACTCCTTTGTCTTCTTGCGAATTTTTCACATCAAATATGCCCACTCATCATGCCAGCAATCTCCATGTGTGATGACGAGCGCACAACCTATCACGCGAATCAAGTTACTCTAATTTCACTACACCCTAACTGGTTTCACACATTCACAGTGTTGGCATCCTTTCTATGTTTCTATGATGCCCATGATGCCCACACAATTTTTCACCAGTTGCAGGTGGGT
This sequence comes from Pinus taeda, assembly GCA_000404065.3. Taxonomy (NCBI): domain Eukaryota; kingdom Viridiplantae; phylum Streptophyta; class Pinopsida; order Pinales; family Pinaceae; genus Pinus; species Pinus taeda. Next base: position 39,532 of record APFE030537025.1, read on the forward strand.
GTTTTGTCATATCTTGCGCACAAAAAACTTGGTTCCCTCATTCAGAGCATTCACAAGATTCTTCAAAATTGTTCTTTGTTCATGTCAAACTAGGAATCTGGCATCTCGACCAACTGGTCTGATTTTTCTTCTATCTTGGGTGGTTGTCATGTAGTTTATCATTTTCCCAATAGTACATCCAATGACAGTTGCTTCGCACACTATGATCCTCACTGTAATTTCTCCTCAGAATTTTGTCAAGCAGGTGAGGCACTTCAGCCTGTGTTAATGGCTATGGAAGGCCCTCAATGTCTTCACATGACCAAAAAGAATTACCAGATCTGTCTATCTATATCAAATTCCCATCGTGATTCCCTCTCTCAAATCAGAAATCCATCTTCTCAAAGATCACAGGTCTTTCAAAACAACCATCATGAATTTTATGATCCAATCGTTGAATGGCCGGAACAATCTTACTTGGCAAGTCATGTTACAGGTAACAAGCTTCAGTCCTTCCTCGCACTCACTAAGAAAATTGGTGCAGAAGAACACACATTCGTAAAATGCCTCCGAGGTTTGTTGAAAACCGGTAGTCACCAAAGAGGTAAGCATGTGTGTTGGGTGGTTGTGACACATATTTCCACCCATAGGTGATACCTTCTCTCTCGTGTGCAAGTTTGTCAAGATTTTCCATTTTCTATTTCACACTGCTTTTTATCTGTTTTAATCGCTTGTATATTTGTGATTGCAGGTCGGGTACGCCTACGGTGGCTTCACAGGAAATTTCATTTCACGTAACCCCGACTATTTAACATAGGAGTAGGAGTAGTGCTTTCTTTCTCGATTACCTTTTCTTTCTGGTTTTCATGTTTGTTTGCTTGCTCACTTGGGTTAGTTTGTTTGTTTGCTTGCTTTTTTTCTTGTTGTTTTGTTTTGTTTTCTTACTATTTTTGTTTTGTTTTGTTTTGTTTGCTTAGTATCGTGTTATTTTTAGTTTTTTAAATAAGTGTTTCCCTCTACTAAGTTCTGGATTTTGAATGAGTATGTGGCTGAGATCCAAAGATTCTTGTGACACTACAACACTTAGCCAGTCCTTTGTCCATCTTCTCTGTGCTTGGTTATAACCTTTGGTCGATGAAGTATTGATGGAAAATATGAGCCGTATGCAAGGGAAGCTTGGTTCCAACCATGAACCTGTGCCCACACTAGGAAACCCCATGCCTGTACTCAACCTTCTGCTTTGTTTGTTCAAGCTTATCCAACCAATAGAAATAGAGAAGGGGAAAATCTAAATGAGCAAACTTGTGTAAGAGGTCTTACATGATTATTTGAAGGAACAACCTATTCTACTCACAATAAGTTGGGATCCCTCTTTCACCCCAAAAATAAATAAGTGCCTATGAGCAGTCCTCTTTTAAAAAATAAAAAGGTGAAAGAGGAGAAAGGCTTCCTGTGCAAAGAGGTGAAGCATGCAACTCCACTAGGGTACTGACTAGACTTGCTGGCAGTGGAGCAATGCATGTGTTCTTGCGTGACTCCGTCAGGGTACTGTCCGGGCCTACTAGCAGTGGAGCAACATTAGAGATGAAAATTTATACTCTGAAATTTTTTAACTCGTGAGCCAAACTACCCTTCCCAATTTCGAAACACTGTGATCAAGTTGAAACTTGTTTTTATGTTTAACTAAGTTGGAAAAAGGTGAACCATGTCTGTCCATGGGGTAAATGGGGAAGCCAAAGTAACCCGCACAACAATTCAATAATCCCTGAAGGAGCAAGGCCTTGTGCTATAAATGGACCAAAACAAAGAATCTGGAATTCAACCAATGTGTCGCCAAGTGTTGTAGCAATTGCAACAGCCTCCAAAATTTTGGCTTGCATCCAATTTCGAAGCCTCCTTTGGATTTTTACTTGATGTTTGCAAGCACTGAGGCTCAACCCGTAATCTCGTGTTGAGTCTTTGCACCGTCCTTGCTTGACCATTGAACGAACATCCTTTTCATGTTGATCACAATGTCATGTTTGTAGCCATGTTCTGGTCATACACAAGGTCTCGCTTTGTGTGTACCAGTTGTATCCGCTATGTGAACATCCATCGCACTCACACACAAAGTTGTATGCATTGTCACAAAAGCATCGTTGTAGTCGTTCAAACGATCTATCACAAGCGTCGTGCTTGTCGCTCGCACCGTTGGTCAGTGATGTTGAGTATATGTTGTCTTGATGGTTTGAGGCATCTTGTTGTCAAGTCATGTTGAGTGTGTGTTTGCAAGGTCCCGTATGCAAAAATTCACTCACTCACACACTTAGTCATTTTGTTGAAGCTTTGACGACCGGATCACCCTCTAACAGCAAGACATCCACCCTAGAATCGACTCGATCGATGTCACCCAAAACAGTGCAGAAGTGTCCAACAACCCATTTCAATTTGTGTTTCCCGCAAGCTAATCAACCAACACTCCTGCTGGTCAACCGGAGAATTTGACTGGGAACTGACCCTGAGACTCACTCCCCTCTGCGCAAAATTTGCAGACCTTGCCCACTCCGCTAACTGAGAAAACTACGCAGACAGGCCGGGTAGACACCAAGTGCCCTTCCCCATCTCCCTAAAAAAATTGTGTAGTTTTTCCAGCCATCCACCTAGTCAGCCATCCCACTGCTCACCCAGAAAACTACGCATATTTTATAAGCAAGCCCCTAAGCTGCCCAACATCCTACTCAACTCAGAAACTACGCAGAGGGGTTCAGCAGGTCAGTCTCCCAGCAATTTTTGTCACCAGCAATTCCACAGCTCACTGGCACCTCCCTGAAAAAATGCGCAATTTTTCCCGACAAGCTTCCTGTAGCTCACTGCTAGATCCCTCTAGGAATGGCACAATTTTTGTTGTCGATCCCCTTAGCTGCCCACACTGCTTCCCTCCAGAAATTGCGTAGATATGCTCTCCAGTTGAGCTAGATCCTGCAGAAAGTCATTGTTGATCCGATTTGTCTATCTCATTCTCCCAGTGACTTTTGTGCAATTTTCACGAGCAATGACTGGAGCCCGCATCCCAGCTTGGAACTTTCCTGCACAGTTTCATAATCTTGTCTGCTCTCCCAGTCACTTACATTCGAAAGCAAACAACAAGGCATCATGGTAGACTAGGAGGTTTATGGATTTGATGTCATCTCGTCATGAGTGATTGCAGATACAGGTATATGGATAAGACATGACGCAACGATGGATGGGATGAACAAGGAGAGTACATGCAAGGAGATGTGTTCGTGAATGGACAAACAAATGATGCATGTTAGGAGAATTTTTTGCGAACAGACAAACATGTCAAGCATGCCAAAGTACAAGCAAAGAAGCAACGTGCACATGCAACACCAAGCGAACACCAAGACCATTGAAGACTCCTTACAACTTGCCATGCAGAGGTGAAGTTGTGATACACCAAGAGCACATCCATCACTCAGTAGCACTAGAGCTCAACATGGACACCACCAATAGCATGAACATATCATCAATGTCGTGTCGAGTCATGTCATCCATATCACTATTGTGGGCCATACTATGTAAATCAATGTAATGTAACGTGGAAGTCCAAGATACCCACATGTCATACGAAGAGTCATGTAAAGCTAAAGAGTCAAATAAGTCAAAAAATCATGAGGGAAGTCAAACAATCACAAGGGTCAGTTTTTCCCTTGGCTATAAATACCCCCTCATTTGTACATGCAAAGGAATTTTCACCTTAGCTCCTCCCACATAGCCTTGAGAGTCTGTAATCTTTTCTTTTGAGGAGTGAACAACGGCTTCAATGCCCCTTTCACGAGGTTAGTGATGTATGGTGTACCGATATGTCTTGGAACTTTCACTTAATTCAAAACCCTGATAACAGGCCATCACGTTTTCACACATGTATTGTAACTATTTGTGAGACTAATCTTGAACACTTGTAATGCATGTTGCTTTAACCTGTGTTAAACAATTGAACTCTTTTGATTGCTCTAATGCATATATTTACACAAATGTGTTGTATGAGTTATTAACGTTGTCCTGCCCACATGGGTTGCCTCACCAGACATCAGACATAAACTTTCCTATAAACTTGTTATAACAACCGTCACACTCGCGCAAACTGCTCCGCTGGGTGTTGTATGTGATATCTTCTCTTGTGTGTTGTGACTGCTGCATCCGTGTGGACTCCTCCTCTGGAAGCTATGCATGTCCTGTTCTGTTGTGTGTCTCCTACAGAGTTGGGAATTTTTCCCTTTCGACTGGAGACTCACTCCCACCCCCTCTCTCCACGATGAAAGGAGCTTGACACAAGTAACACTAACACTCACCAAGCAGGGGAACCTCGTTGTTCAAAGACGAAGCATATTACTTTCACGTGTTGACAAGCAACAACTAAGGCATCTCTTTAAGATAATGGCAACCAGACCATCATACCGGATGGGACTCCTACACCAAACGGTCTGAGGTCTAGTTGGAACTTCATACTGGGGAGATCCCTTGAATGTTGGTGGGTCCAACACCGTCAACAGGATGGATTGTTCTTTTCTATTTTTAGATATTAATACAAATTGTAATTATATTTATAATATGTTGAGTGGACACTTTTATTGTTATATATATATATATATATATATATATATATAATATACTTTTTTCTTAATGATATTTTTGGTCCAAAATTATGTGGGAATTTCTTGGAATAGTAAGTGTGAGCTTTGTAATCTACACAATTAGAGTGTTCTAAATATTTTTTAGAATGCTAAATTCATTTATACCTCCAAAAACACATTTCTCTTACTAAACTTTTCATTATTAAATTTAAAGAAAAACATTAAAAACCTCAATAGTTTAACTGCTACTACATTGAGATCCATAACCGTACATCTAATTAAAAAATATTGAAACTCAATTACATTTAGCTCAAGGAGTGGAGGTACGTATAGTATTTTTTTGCCGGTGCAGGGTCAAATCTCCAAAAACATGCTTTACTTAGTAAAAATTGTGAAAAAACAGAGTTCTAATGAATAGTCCCATAATCGGTTAGTTAAAAACAAAATAATAAAAATAAGTGATAAAAAGTGTAAAAAGACTGAATTAAACCAAAAAAAAATAGTGTTTATCCGTATTATCCGTATTCCCTACAAGAATGTCCATACTTTTAGACATCAGAAAATGCCAAATGAAGCGTCCAATGATGATTCTTGAAGAAATCATGAAACATATTAAAAACCTTAGGAAATATGAAGAAAGTGGAAGGAAAATTTAAGCTATGAATAGAATAAAAAGAAATCTTTGCAATTTTTTTTATTGGATTCATAGTCCATTATCAACTCCCACGTAATTTTTTTATATTTTCTTTAATCCATGCATCCCAACAGCGAAAGAAACTTTTAATTATGAATAGAATAAAAAGAAATCTTTGAAATTATTTTTTTGGATTCATAGTCCATATCAACTTCCACATATTTATCTGCATTTTCTTTATATTGTTATTGTGATTATTAAATATCACTTTTATATTTTTATTTTTAATTAAATGTAATGACATCTTTAAATATTATGCATCTCATTTCTAAGAAAAGCATTCTCAACACATTTTTTTCTTAGGACTCTTTTATTCATACCCACGACTAAAAATTTCTTCACACTTTTTATATATCATTATAGTGACTCAATATCACTTTAATATAATTAAATTTTCTTTAAAATATTATAATATAATTACAAATAAACTGGAAAGACAAAAAAAAAATATTTCACATTAAATTATAAAATAGATATCCAACCATACTAGAAATCCAATTATGCTTTTCAATAATTAATAAACTATACCACCCGATTTGGAATTTTCTGATGGCATAAATAACCAATAGACCATATCACCCGATTTGGCATTTTCCAATGGCGTAAAAATATAGACATTGTTACAAGGAATCCAGATAAATGCTCATTTTTTTCCAATTATTTTTTTATTTAATTCAATTTCTTCACACTTTTTCGTATAACTCATTTTCATTTTCAGTCAATAATAGTAATTAAAAAAATAATACTCATTTTTAATCAAGAACTTCTTCACACTGTCTACTGATAACTCATTTTCTTTGTTTCCATGTATCGAAGTTTCAATTTGTTTATTATTATATGTAATTACGAGTATGTATCTTAACCTAGCAATATGGGTAATTAAAGGGTATCATACGGCACTATATGCAATTAAAAATTATTTGATTTATTTGGCTGGTCTAGTATAACAAGACATTGATTTGGGAAAAACTTCGGGGAGTCCAAGGTCCAGGAATATGCCTTCTTTATCGACATTTTGGAGACTAATCTAGACCTTTACTTGGAATGTCTGATTTCCCTTCAAGTATAGCACATGTTTTTCCACCTTTTACGCAATGTCTTCAACGGTGGATCGATTTTTATGTTGTCATTTGATTTTGACTATGACTATGGATTATTCTTCATTTATAATGTTTTTATTTTAATACAAATTAGATTATATCTATAACAGTTATTATATTTATAATGTTTTTATTTTAATACAAATTAGATTAAATCTTTAACGGTTATTATATTTAATTAAAAATAACCTAATTGTACGTAGAAAGTAATAATAAGTTGTCATTATGATATATGAAGAAGAAGCAAATGTAGAGAAAATTTCAAACTCTGGGTATGAATTGAATAAAAGGATATGCTTGATCTGTGGTGGTCTACACCACAAGAAAGTTGGTATAGCGACTCTCTTATGAACATGTACCATGAAGCTATGACATGAAAGAAAGTGTGAATGGAGAATGGGCACAAATCATGAAGCTATGACATGAAAGAAAGTGTGAATGGAGAATGGGCACAAGTTCTGTATTTTAATAGAAGGATATGCTAATCCGTGGTGGTCCACACCACAAGAAAGTCGGTATAGCGATTCTCCTATGAACATGTACCATGAAGCTATGACATGAAAGAAAGTGTGAATGGAGAATGGGCACATATTCTGTATTTTAATAGAAGGATATGCTGATCTGTGGTGGTCCACACCACAAGAAAGTCGGTATAGCGATTCTCCTATGAAGATGTACCATGAAGCTATGACATGAAAGAAAGTGTGAATGGAGAATGGGCACAAATCATGAAGCTATGACATGAAAGAAAGTGTGGATGGAGAATGGGCACAAATTCTGTATTTTAATAGAAGGATATGTTGATCCGTGGTGGTCCACACCACAAGAAAGTCGGTATAGCGATTCTCCTATGAACATATACCATGAAGCTATGACATGAAAGAAAGTGTGAATGGAGAATGGGCACAAATCATGAAGCTATGACATGAAAGAAAGTGTGGATGGAGAATGGGCACAAATTCTGTATTTTAATAGAAGGATATGCTGATCCGTGGTGGTCCACACCACAAGAAAGTCGGTATAGCGATTCTCCTATGAACATGTACCATGAAGCTATGAAATGAAAGAAAGTGTGGATGGAGAATGGGCACAAATTATGTATTTTAATAGAAGGATATGCTGATCCGTGGTGGTCCACACCATAAGAAAGTCGGTATAGCGATTCTCCTATGAACATGTACCATGAAGCTATGACATGAAAGAAAGTGTGAATGGAGAATGGGCACAAATCATGAAGCTATGACATGAAAGGAAGTGTGAATGGAGAATGGGCACAAATTCTGTGTTTTAATAGAAGGATATGCTGATCCGTGGTGGTCCACACCACAGGAAAGTCGGTATAGCGATTCTCCTATGAACATGTACCATGAAGCTGTGACATGAAAGAAAGTGCGAATGGGGCAGAAATCATGAACCGCCAGAAATTAAAGAAAATGTGAAAAAGATGTGGGCATGTGAAAGTGTGAATGGGGAGTGCACATTTAATAATTAAACATCTTTTGTTGTATTTTGTGGTTGTTTATAAGAAATAATTGAATTAATATATATATATATATATATATATATATATTATATATATAATTATATATATATATATATAATATAGATATATATATATATATATATATCAAGGAATTATGAATCCCGGGAAATGTTGAAAATAAATAGCTTATTATAAGGCATTAATTGAGCAAACGTTGTATATGCCCACGGTTTGATTTTGACATTGGTAAAATAAAACCGTGGGCATATACAACTACTGTTCATTTAATGCCTTATAGTATGTTGTATATTTGTTATCGGAAATCAGCGGGAAATTAAAGAAAGTGTGAAAAAGACGTTTGTCGGATTGTGGGAATGGGATGGGCATATACAACCGGCGTTCATTTAATGCCTTATAATATGTTGTATATTTGTTGTCGGAATGGGGTGGGCATATACAACCGTCGTTCATTGAATGCCTTATAGTATGTTGTATATTTGTTATAGTATGTTGTATATTTGTTGTTGGAAATCAATGGGAAATTAAAGAAAGTGTGAAAAATACGTTTGTTGGATTGTGGGAATGGAGAGTGGGGACGTAAGAATTTAAGACTGGTTGTTGCATTTTCAAAGTTCATGTCCGTTGCGGTGTGATTTGTACAATTGGATGGAAAGTAAGCGTGAAAAACTGGTGGTATGTTCGATTAATTAGTGAGAAGCATGGTTTGATTTTTGTCGTTCATTTAATGCCTTACAGTATGTTGTATATTTGTTGTCGGAAATCAACGGGAAATTAAAGAAAGTGTGAAAAGTCGAATTGTGGGAATGGAGAGTGGGGACGTAAGAATTTAATATTGGTCGCTACATTTTCAAAGGTCATGTCCGTTGTGGTTTGATTTGTACAACTGGATGGAAAGTAAGCGTGAAAAAATGGTGGTATGTCTGATTAATTGGTGAGAAGCATTGTTGGATTTCTGTGTTGTTACTCATTATAAAAATATATTTTTCCATTTTGCAATTTTAATATGTAATTATATTTCTGATATGCTCAAATTCAAAGATTCGGACATTTAATATTTAATGATATTCCTCATATGTTTAAATTCAAAGAAGTAGTAAAACAAAATCAATTATATATAAAAAGTGGGGAGTTGTCTATAGTGCGACTTTTTGGAGTTTCCGTTGTAGGAATCCAGTGGAAAAAATTGATGTGAAATCTTGATTTGTGATATTTAAACTAGTTTTTTTGACTGTATATATATATTTTTCCATTTTGCAATTTTAATATGTAATTATATTTCTGATATGCTCAAATTCAAAGATGTGGACATTTAATATTTAATGATATTCCTCATATGTTTAAATTCAAAGAAGTAGTAAAACAAAATCAATTATATATAAAAAGTGGGGAGTTGTCTATAGTGCAACTTTTTGGAGTTGCCGTTGTAGGAATCCGGTGGAAAAAATTGATGTGAAATCTTGATTTGTGCTATTTAAACTAGTTTTTTTGACTGTATATATGGATTCAACACCATGAAAAACCCCTAGGGAACTTCTATTGTGCAGGGTTAACACATCAAACTTGTGATTTCAATGAATTCCTGTTGGGTTTTGGAGAAATTAGACTGGAAAAATCCACCGGAAAAGTTTCCAAAAAGTCGCACTAAAAACAACTCCTAAAAAGTGGTATAGTGATCCTAATTATAATATATAAAGAAAGTGTGAAATTTTAGGGTGTGAAGTATGAATGGCATAAAAAGCAGATCTCAAAAAAAACAAAAAATCTATTGAGATGTTGTCGGGTAGGAATTGAATAGAAGCCAATATGGAAAACAAAGATGTGTTGTGTTGTGGAAATAAATTAATTACTAGTAGATATTTACAGGATGATGTGCTGAATTCAGGTATGAATCCAAGATTTCAGATTTTCTTTTATTCCATTCATAGTTTATGACCAAGAAAATTTTCTCACTTTCATAGCTTTAGAAAGGATTCAACATGGTTCTAAAGGGCCCAAATCTCTTCACATGCAAACCTCTTTTACAATGCAAAATTTGGAAAAAGACATTTCATCTTTCTCTCTCTATATAATTTTTATTGCTTAAATTGTATTTTTTAGTGTTATATAAAGTATATAACTAAAACTTGTAAATCCAAAAAAATTATTGGCTTTGAGGGAAAATTGACAAAAAAATATATACCTAAAAAAGAACCAAAAATGTAAAATAATTTGACTACTTCAAACATTTTATCCATAAAATTTTAACTAGTATTCCAAAGCTTTTTTAGAATGTTGAATTCATTTATACCTCCAAAAACACATTTTAAATGTAAAAAATCCATGATCTTACTAAACTTTTCATTATTAAATTTAAAGAAAAACATTAAAAGCTCCCAATAGTTTTTGGTCGTGGTGGGTTCAAATTTCTAGAGACATGCTCTGCTTGGTGAAAATTGTGAAAAAATCAATATAAACGAATTCTACTAGGTAGTCCCATAATCCAAAGGAAACATTTAACTATGAATGGAATAAAATGAAAACATTGAATTTTTTTAATATTAAATTTATAACCTATATTGATGTAGGGGCATCTCATGTTTTTATTTTATGTAATTATTTCATTTGGAAAATCTAGAATTTTCTAGATTTTATGAATAATTGTAGAATTTGCTAGAGATTAGATAGTTAGGATAGATTCCTAAAATTGAGAGGATTACTCTCAACTTCCTCCAAATATCCAAAAATAAGCTTCGAGAAATTGGAGAAATTTCTTCCCCCAAAATAAATAGCGATGTACATCAATTGGAAAGCATTGAGTGTGATTTAATTTAATAGAGTATTTTTGGTTTTGTTCTCTCCACCACATATCATCTCCAACATATTTTCTTATATTTTTTATTATATTTTCTTTAATTCCATTCATCAACAACCAATAATTTATCTGCACTTTCTTTATATGGTTATTGTGATTCTTAAATATCACTTTTTATATAGAATTAAGTTTTTTTTAAATTACATGCAATGACATCTTTTCATTCATATCCCACACAACATCTTAACACCTCTTTTTTATCATAACTCTTTTATTCATATCCACACTTATAATTACTCAATATCACTTTTATATAAAATGTAATTATATTTTTTAATATAAAAATATTATAAATATAATTATAAATTAAAATTAAGATTTTTTTTTTTTTTCCAAATTACAAAACAAAATTTTAAGCATGCTTCTCACACAAATATAACCATGCTTTTCAATAATTATTAGATCCTTACCACCCGATTTGGCATTTTTTTGATGGTGTAAAAATATGGACAGAGCACAAAAATCTAACCATGCTTTTCAATGATTTGGCATTTTTTTGATGGTGTAAAAATATGGACAGAGCACAAAAGTCTAACCATGCTTTTCAATAATTATTAGACCATTACCACCTCGATTTAGCATTTTTTTTATGATCTAAAAATATAGACATTCTTATAAGGAAGATAGATAAACTCTAGTTGTTTTGTTTTTTATTTAATTCAATTTCTTTACACTTTCTTCATATAACTTATTCTTTCTTCACATAACTCATTTTCATTTTCAGTCCATAATTCTAATTAAAAAAAAAAAAAAAAACAAAACAATACTCATTTCAATCAAGATTTTCTTCACACTTTCTTTGTATAACTCGTTTCCACGGTTTCGCTTAACAGGGTTTCAATTTTTTTATTAGATATAATTACAAGTATGGATATTAACATAGTAGTATTAGATGTAATTACAAGTATGGATCTTAACATAGTAGTATGGTAATCATAGGATATCATATGTGGGAATGGGGACTTAAGAATTGGAGTAGTCTATTGAGGCGGAGGAATTGCCCGGACGACGAAAAGTAGCCAGAATCCAAGAAAAAAAATTTCCAAAAATCTTGTAGAGGCAATGTTTGAATCATGTTTTTGATGGTGGAAATGGATTCAACACCATCAAAAACGACTAGGACACCTAAAATTTTGAAGTTTAACAACTATAATTTGGATTTACAAAAATCCTTGCTGGATTTCCTCTAAATATGACCAGAATTTCCGTAACTTTCCGAACAATTCCTCTGGCTAGTTAGACTACGGCCTAAGAATTTAATACTTGGTGGTGTACTTTTATGAAATTATCATATGTGGGAATAGGGAATGGGGACCTAAGAATTTAATACGTGGTTGTGCATTTTTATGAAATTATCATATGTGGGAATCGGGAATGGGGACCTAAGAATTTAATACTTGGTGGTGCGTTTTTATGAAGTTATCATACTGGGAATAGGGAATGGGGACCTAAGAATTTAATACGTGGTTGTGCATTTTTATGAAATTATGAAATGTATTAAGAATGTAGGGGAATGAGAGATGAACAAGTGTCAGAAAGTATTTTGCCTAGTTGTGGGAAGAGGCACTGGGATATAAGAATTTAATAATTATTTTTTTTCACTGCACTTTCAAAGTTAATAATTATTTGAAAAGTAGGTGGTATGGTCGATAATTATTGAAAAACATTGTTGGTTTATTTGAGAAGCAGGTGGCATGGTCGATTAATTATTGAGAAGCATTGTTGGTTTATTTGAATTAGAAAATAATTTTTTATTTTTTATTTTAATTATAATTATATTCATAATATTTTTATATTCTAAAGTTAATGACATTTAATTAAACAAAAACTTAATTAAAATAAAAAGTGATATTGAGTTATCATAATGATAGGAGTTTAAAATACTCTATGGATTTCAACTTTTCCAAAAAATTATTATATTCTATTTATATCTTATTAAATTAATAAAAAAATTATATAATTTATTAATTAACTTAATCAATTAAAATACCATCTAATTTGTTAAGGCTAATTATTGACTTTATTATTATAAATTTGTTATAAAAAAAGTTAACTAAAAAGTTATTTCTGCTTTTTATTAACATTATCTCCACCGATCCACTAATCCAAACTGGCTCAATCGTCTTATTTTTTCTAAAGTTGACAAAGTGTCATTATAGGTATTTAGAATACAAATCTTATAAATAAAGAAATAACATAGAAGAAATCAGTTCAATCTTCTTCTTCTTCTTCTTCTTCTTCTTCTTTTTTCAGTACGAAAAAAAAGCAAGATTTATATTAATATGTGCAATGTATACATATAAAGCTGCTTTCTGTGGGCGGAAAACAAAACAAAATGGATGTATAAAGCTACCCAAAAAATTTCTTTTGGGGCACCTCTTGGAACCCCATGCAGGAGGGTTCCTACCTCCTTGCATACCCCCAAACCAAGGGGGACTAAACAACTATCCCCCCTTGTTCGAGGTGCATATAAGTCATGCAAAGAATATAAGACATACCCATCATTTGCTAACACAAAAAATATGTAGTTGTATTAAGAATGTTTTAGAACACTTACCAAAAAAATAAGTATGATAGGTTGAGACATCTTTGAAATAAAGGACATCAACATTGTAATTGTAATGTTTTTCATTCTTGGTTCTATAGATTGTACAAGTTCCTTATAAATGTAAACACAAATATTTTATTCTAAACTAACATTCATAATACTTTGTTAGACTTTCAAGGTTATTATTTGTTGCGATGTAATGGTTGATCAATTATTAATGAACAATGGCTAAATTCCCTATATTGTCATTTGACCTCGAGAATTAATTACATAGCACTAATAATGGTGACAACTCATGGCCACTTTTCACATGCATCCTCATGATCATTCACATGTTTAATGAAGCATTGTATTAACAATAATTTATTTGTATGGTCTATTATCATTTCTCAAAACAAGGCTATTGCAGGAAATTATCCCCTATGGCCAAGGTTGAAAACCTTAATAGAATGGACAAGAAACTCAAGACACTAGCACAAGAATGCATGCAAACAAGGTAATTACTAATCTACTAGACATGATACCTACTTGTAGGTTTGATGATTGTAGTAAATCCTTTTTCCTCTTCTCTACTTGTTGCCCATGAACTTCAGGCCTACAACCAACATAGGTGAAAAACAACCAAGCAACAGAGAATCAAAGCATACATATATCTATTATCTTAATTCAATCAAATATTAAATCATAGAAAGGAAATTCATTGCATACAACAATAAGATTTGAAAAAAAAAATTAAAAAAAAAATTATTTAATCTGCAACATTGGTACATACGCATACACCTGCTCCTTGTCACGTGCATTGAACAAAATCGTCTTTCAACTTCCTCTTTCATGACCTGATTAATGTCTCATCCTTTGGTCTTCCACTCCAAGATGATGAAGAATCAATCATGATATAGGGGAGGGATAAACAGGACAAGGAAACTAGGGTTTCCTGAGGAGAAATTCTTAAAAGCACACAAGAAGACTGGCTTGGATCATGGAAAATTTGCTATAGATAGGATACTTATGGAAAGAAATGGGTTTATTGTAGCCATGGAATCATTTTATACCACCAAATATTGGTTTGGGTGGTTAATATATAGGCTACAACATGTGGATTTCAATCTAACTCATAAACCCCACCTTACTATATGAGAAAATGTGCACATTTAATCTTTTTTTTTTTTCATTTATCTAGATTAGATCGTTATATTGTTTTTCATCCACCTTAATACTTTTAGAGTGGAAAATGTGAAGAAAATAACTCACATTACCATTTTTTATGGTGGGACCCAGTTTGGAAAATTGGGGTTTGAAACATTTGGGAAACGGGTTGAGGTGTCAAACAACATTTTTTGGGGGTAAAACTTTGTCGCTTAAGAGACACACCATTTTGTGTTATTTTACACACAGAAACCTTTCCAATTGTGCAAGGATCACCTCAATAAATTTATGCATGCAAAATATATACCACTGAGAAGTTGACCTTCCTGTTTTGATCACCATAATTCAAGAGGATGCCATGTCAGCCCATAATATCCATGGAAAGGAGGCTATCCACATGATCATGATGAAGAAGACTCTATAAGAGTAAATATTGTAACTCTAGTTAAATTTTGAAGTGATCCAGGTCCAGATCGATGGCCACCCACCTATTCCACAAGTTTAAAACATAGTTCTCCTTCTTGGCATTTTTTCTACAGTTTTTCATGCGTTGAACTTATGGGGCTATTTTTTATCCCTCAACAACCTTATTTTGATGTGGTGGGGTTGAAGCAATATCCACAGGGTTTGGCTTGGGCCCAATCAAAATGTGTACTTCTTGGCTAGAACTTTCAACAAGATATTGAGCATGACAAACAAAGATTGTATGCGAAAGTTATGACCCCTAGAAGTTGACGTACCAACTAATCCCATTAGGGCCCACAAACATTTTGTTGTTTCATCTCCCAAGTTTAGGGATTTGGATGTTTAGGGTTTCCTAATTGTTTCTTATGTTAAAGAGGGACTTTCAGCGTCATTGTAATGGGTTTTAATGAATGCAGGTAGCCACTACATATTCTCTCAAAGATAAGTGACCATCATTCGAGCAAATTTTTTTTTATTTCGCATTTTTATAGTCTCAACACATTCCATTTATTAATATAACTCAAGTTTTACCATATCTTTTTGTTTTTGTTATAAATTTGTGTTTCATTTCATTCCCTTAAGAAATCTAGATGAGTGGTATTAGAGCAGTTTGTTTTTTATTTGTTTATTCATGCATGTACCCAATGAGGCCAAGATATAAGGTGTTGGGACTTGGAATACTTAATCCTTTGCAAGATAATCCTCACTGACCCCAACGACCTCCAATGACGGAAGAAAAGAATGATGAGAAATCAATAAATCTTATTAAATTGTTGCTTGAGAAAGCCCTCGCATGACAAAGGAACGAGATGATGGATAATTTTTCCCATATCCTTGGACACTTTCCAAAAAGTAAAGCATCTTCCTAAAGCGTCCACTTTGGAGGCGTCAACCCCTTCAAGGTACAAGTTAGTTTTGATATTCTTGTATTTGAAGGCTATATAGATGCAGATGCTTTAGACAAATGGTTAAATATGTTAGAAGGGTGTTTTTCCATCCAAAATTATTTTGATAGAGAAAATAATACCTTTGCATTCTTTAAGGATGTCCCAAATGTAAAGGATTAGTGGGCGACTTACTGTGAATAAAAAACCACAAAGGAGTCTACAATGTTTGTAGTTGTGCCCATTTGGGGCTATTTTATGGATTTTATTAAGGAACAACAATACCTCGTTGGAAGCTACAATGACCAGTACATGAGATGGACCACACTGCAGTAGGAGAGGGAGCAAATATTGCTAGAATTCACAAATATCTTCCATATTTTACACACCAACCTAGGTATCAAATACTCTGATTAACATATGGTGCTCAAGTACTACAGTGGTATGCATTGATACATTTGAATGAAAATTAGGTTCCTATATATCCATTGCCTAGACATAACGTATAGATATGATTTCAAAATCAAGAACAAATTTAAATAGAAGAAGCAATAGTTTAGATTTGTGAATTACTCATAGCAAGAGCAAGGAAAAGGAAACCCCAACTCATAGAACAAAGGACAGAACTAGGACGAAACACCCCACGATAACTTGTCTAAGCCACAAACAAAGAAGGGTAATGGGAAGATGAAGAAAGACATAGGGAAATGGTGCGAGTTATGTAAGAAGCCTTGGAAAAACATCGATCAATGTTGCTCAAAGAAGACATTGGTGTCCAAGCTGAAAGTCTTAAGTCAAATGTAGGTTCTAACTCTAAATCAGATATAGACAAGGGGAAGTGGATCATTGATGCAAAACCTAGTAGCATAGTTGCTACCACCAAGGTTCAATAAAGTGAACCCAAAGAACCATAGGAATATGAACATCGTTTTCACTCGCAGATGTGGGTGAAGGGTGCTTTGTTGCATTTCATTATTAATAGTGGAAGTCAAAAGAACCTCATCTCAACATAGGTCATTAAGTGATTAGATCTTCCAACAACACCACACTTGTATCCATACACCATCGAGTGGCTTCACCAAGGGAGAGATCTGTGTGTCAACTAGTACTGTTGCCTACTTGACGACATCAAGCCCTTCAAGGATGAGGAATTGTGTGATATTTCCCCCCTTGAAGTTTGTGATGTTCTTTTAGGCCAACCATAATTGTGGAAGCGTCATGATGTATATGATTCTAGACCTCACAATGTTAGTATTATTTTGGGAAAAATCTTTAACAAAGTTACCAACTTAATGAGAATTGTATTGAGTTCTCATTTATTTAGAGGTCGCAAAAAATCATGATTTTCATGGCAATTTTGAAAAGTGTTGATGCCAAATCAACCTTTTTTGGGGAGTATATTTTTGACACTTGAAGTTTTCTTATGTATAAGGTATGGACATTCTTTTTTATATGTTAATGATTTTCATGCCAATTTTGAAAAGTGTTGACACAACATCAACCTATTTTTTGGGGGGGCTTATTTTTTACAATTTAAATTTTCTTATGTATTAAGTATGGATATATTTTTTTAAATGTTGGTGACTTTCAAGTTGATTTTGAAAAGAATTCATGCAACATTAACCTTTTTTTTGGGGAGGGCTTATTTGTGACACTTTAAATTTTCTTATGTCTTAAGTACATATTTTTTTTTTAAATTGTTGGTTATTTAACCATTTTTCAAGTTGTCTTCTTCTTATTTTTCTTTTTCTTTTCCTCTTTGGGTGTTTATTTTTTAAGGGTTTTTCAAGTTTGTGTTTTATTGCTTTTCTTTGCAATGTTTTTTTGTAATAAATGTTTCAATTTTTTTTCGCAAAATTAAAGAAAAAATATTTTGAAGTTAGGAATTTTTATATATTTATGTATTGTTATTTCTTTTTGTAAGTCAACCTTTTTCTATTCATTCAGAGTTGGATTACATTGTGATAAGTTATTCAAATGAGAAAAAGTGGCCTGACTCCAACCGGATTTATTGGCGTCTAAATACATATAGAATAAAGACGACAACAAATTCAAAAAATTGGATTTCATGTGGTTCACTACCCACCATGCACCAAAACTTCAACAAAAAAACTTAACAAAAACTACTTTCATTTTGGTGCATTTTCTGCAATGGGAAGAGCTACCTCATTTTGTTGAGTCATTGGCCTGCAGAACATGTTATGGATGTGGGATTCCATGTCTGCCATACAAGTCTCGAAGTCATCCATATGAGCCTAGAGATTCTGTTGGTTTTGTCTGAGAGAGGCTTGTCGGTTCATGATGCATCATTGATTGTGTACTATATCTGCGAAGAAGATAACATGGTCTGCATGGTCTAGATGGTGAGATTGATAGAGTTGGTCTATAGAATGTTGAAGGGGGTGGAGTTGGGCCTCAATTTCGTTGGATAGAGCCAGAAAGTCGACATTCCCCAGAGAATCCCCCCTCGACATCACTGGTTCTCCCTCCTTCTCCCGATCGTTCCTCCTGGGGTTGCCTCCCTCCCTTCGTGGACGTCTGTAGAGTTGGATCATCCTTCGAGTGCCTGATAATTAGCGTCGTGCCCTTGTAGAGATTACACCTAGGGGCCAACCATGAACCCACCAGCATAAATCCTCGAGATGATATTGAATTTTACCACCCACGAAAATTGAAAAGACAAAATTGCATCCCTATTGTGCTTGCCCATGCCCATCGTGCATTGGCCCAAGCGACCCACTCTTCCAAAGACAGAAAAAGAAGGGAGAGGAATCAATAGAAGGCCAAAGAAGCCCACTTGGATTAATACACATAAAGAGAGAGGTGGTCTTTATTAGCCACAAAACTTTCAACGATAACTTGGCAAAACATCTTCCACTTGTTTTTGAGCGTCCACCACCAACTATGCCATAGAGATAAGATGTATGGACACTAGACGACCAATTCAATTTGACACAGTGTGATTACCAAACCGGGGTCCCAAGTTGATGATTCAATTTTTTTTCGCAAAGTTAAAGAAAAAATGTTTTGAAGTTAGGATTTTTTTTATATATGTATTGTTATTTTTTTTGCAAGTCAATATTTTTCTATTAATTCAAAGTAGGATTACATTGTGAGAATTTATTCAAATGAGAAAAAATGGTCTCACTCTGACCACATTTTTTGGCCTCTAGATACATACAAAATAAAGACGATAAAAACTTTCAAAAATTGGATTTCTTGTGGTTCACTGCCCACCAAGCACCAAAATTTCCAAAAACCTTGACAAAGCCTACTTTCATTTTGATGCATTTTCTACAATGGGAAGAGATACCTCGTTTTCTTGAGTCGTTGGCCTACAGAACATGTCATGGATGTGGGATTCCATGTGTGCCATATGAGTCTCGAAGTCATCCATATGAGCCTGGAGATTTTTTTAGTTTTGTCTGAGAGAGGCTTGTTGGTCCATGATTCATCGTTGATTGTGTAGTATATCTTCGAAGAAGATAACATGGTCTGCATGGTCTAGATGGTAATCTTGATAGAGTTGGTTTACAAAATTTTGAAGGAGGTGGATTCATCCCTCAATTGAGTTGAACGGAGCCAGAATGTTGAAATTCACCAGAGAGTCCCCCCTCGACATCATGAGTTCTCCCTCCTCCTCCCGATTGTTCCTCTTGGGGTTGCCTCCCTCCCTTTGTGGATGCCCACAGATTCGGATCATCCCTCCAGTGCCTGACAATCGCCCTCATGCCCTTGTAGAGATTACACCTAGGGGTCAACCATGAACCCACCACCGTAAATACTTGAGATAATATTGACTTTTACCACCCATGACAATTGAAAAAATAGTGTTGCATCCCTATCTTTCTTTCCCACGCCCACCATGCACTGGCCCAAGCGACCCACTCTTCTAAAGACAAACAAAGTGAGAGAGGAATCAATACCAGGCCAAAGAAGCCCACTTGGATTAATAAACATAAAGAGAGTGGTGGTCGTTATCAGCCAGAAAACCTTTAACGATAACTTGGAAAACTGTCTACCACCTCCTGTTTTGAGCGTCCACTACCAACTATGCCATAGAGACAGGATGCATGTGTTGGGTTGTGTTATATTCTTTCTAGGACTAGCTCCCCTATATTAGGTGGGTAGACCTACCTATGGTTTTGTGCATGGTTTTCGCAAATAGTTTTGGGTGCGATGGTTTTTGGTCCATGGTATTTTGTAGATCTGGTCAAGGGAACTACGATTATGTTCTAATCCAGGATTAATGGATTGGAGTTTATGGATGCTTTGGCATGTATATATATGTATTATAACATTGAAAGGAAAATAATGAAAAATCAATCTGGTAGGCCCGGTTTTGTTATCTAGGGGAAAATCTTTGTGTTTATTTGTTTTATGTGTTATGCTCTCGCCTTTGTTTATTTTCTGTTATTAGAATTCGTATGCAGGTAATTTCTGTATGGGGTTAAAACCTACAACATGGACGCCAAATGACCAATTCAATTTGACATAGGGTGATTACCAAACCAGGGTCCCAAGTTGTACAGACTGGTTTCCTTGAAAGGCGTCGAACTGAATTTGCTTATACTTAGAGCCTCCTCCTCCCTAAAGAACCAGATGGTGTTTCCAAGGAGACTCTCCATGAATTTAGTCTGATTTCTGGTTCTCTCGCTACTCATCGCTTGACTTACAAATTGTATTGTTCTAGCCTAAATTTCAACCATTATACCCTTTTGCCTTTCCGAAGACTTCAGTGGGTTGATTCCCTAGGCCACTCTACTTCCCTCTGCTTGCATTTAACTTTCCGAGTGGGGAGGGTTAAATCCCCCTGTCCTTTGGTTATCCTCAGGGTTCACCCCATCAGGGAATTTATGTATTCTTAATTAATACTTCAATACAACTAAAATAATTGTCATTAAAAATTTAAAAATTTTAAACAATTGACAAATAAATACACATGTCCCATATAGTATAATTAAAAAAAAAATACACATTTCAGGCACTTTTCGCTAAAAATGACATGTCAAATAAAGGATTTTGTGGAAACTTTTGACCATAAAATGTTGAAAAAATAACAAATTTTATGAATTCTATGACCAAAGATGATTGTATTTCAAGGTTTTTTTTCCAAAAATTATTATTCATATAAAACTTCAAAGAAAAAAACAGAATAAAAAATGAGTCATCTCTCCCCAACCTTTTGGCACTGGGGTGGGGCAGGAAAAAAGAAAATAAATATTTTTTTAAATAATTCTCTTTTACGCTAACGACATCATTCTTCTCGCCATAAACCTTGATGATCTCGACAAGTAGCTT
>APFE030537027.1:0-15573 GCA_000404065.3 Pinus taeda
TCAAAGTGAGAAAATGAGAAGAGAATGGGGGCTTTATTCTTTTCTAAACTCACCCTAACCCACCCCTAACCCACCCCTCATGTTTAGTTAGGTTATTTTTTAAAAAAAATTAAAAAAAATTAAGTTAAATCGCTGCCCCGCGGGTTGCGCCTGGGTGGCGCCTGGGTGGCGTGCGGGTGGCGTGCGCTTCCGGGCAGGTTGCGTGGCGCCACCCCATGCCCGAAGCGCCTCCGGAATCGCGCTTCCAGGGCAACGCCTCCTCAAATGGCAGGAATCGCCAAAAAAACACGGAATCGCGCCACCTGTTTTTTGGAAGCGCGCTTCGCCTATCAATTCCGGGACGCTTCGCTTCGAATCGCGCTTCGGGCTTAGGATCCGGGGGGGGGCGATTCCTGCAACTATGATCCTCTCTAGCTATTGCTCCCCACTATCAGTGAAAAATGTTCCAAGGTCCCAAATGTGCAACTGAATCGTCCCTGACCTCTGCACTGTCCTGACATGAAAGAATCTTTCAATACTAGGATCCCAGGCCATCCTTTCCTCACCTCGCTCCACTCACTATCCTGCCCGATGCAAGGACCAAAAGTCCCCTGCTCCATCAATGATTCGCTAAAGCTCAATGGAAGATCTGCATGATCTCCTTCTGTACTAGCCAACTCATCCCTAAAGGTTATTGAGTAATGAAGAGTTGTGATGCTCCGATTCCCTGCTAGTCCCAGAATGGTGCCACAATGTTGACGTTGCGCTACTTTGACTATGACATATTCCCCATCGTGCATGGACTATATCCTCCCCTCCTGAGGCCTAGTGGTGAAAAATCTGTGAGAGCCAAGTTCATCCTGCCCGAGCATCTTCATGATGCCGATATCCACTCCTCCACTTCCAATCTCAACCCTGAGCCATAACAAGAAAAGTCGGCCTCACCATGCAACAGAGGTCTCTGTGATTCCCCATGTGTCAAACCCAAAGTGAACTAGATCATCCTCTGCCATGAACCTGCTCATCACAAAGTGGAGTGATCCACCCACCAATCGGATCCCTAGATCCCCCAAACATACGAGGAACTCATAACTCCCACTCCTCATAGGATGTCGTTGTGTAACGATGTTACCTGCCAGAACCTATTTGGCCCTCATCTCTGACCCCTGTAAGTATCCCCTTGGTGGACCCCAAGTATCAAGAGTATGTCCCACGCATGCGAACGTGCCCTACTCTTTCTAGACCACGCAGTGAAATCCGCTATCCCAACTCCTGATGATACACCTAGACACTACTTCAAGTTTGGGTACCCTTCTGTAGACAAAGTCTACCATCCACCATCCCTCAAGTGTGAGCCCAGGGGTGGAACATATGCTACCTCAGCCATCAACCACACCACCCCTAAGCCTGTATCAGACAAATTGTGCACCTACCAAGTGTCTCAACAGGAGAGTCCCCTCCTAGCTCATGACACGCGGTGTCTGATCCAACTGTCTAGGGTGAGCCTCCCATGTCCCACTACCTGAATGGAGATTATGAAGGGGAAACAACTAAACACTCTGTGACTATAGGAAACATTGGAGGATGATGGGCGGGTATGTCCCAAAGGGTATGATCAAAAGTCTGTCGGAATGCTCAAGAGTAATCCTACAGACGACACTCTCTCTACCTCAGATCTGCTAATAACCCCCTCGAAGCCCTGTCTCTACTAAACATGGTGTCCCCAAATGCTAAACATTGTACTCATCGATCCTAGGTGAGCTTCATCCAATGGTACACCCAATGCCGCAGTCCATAAGTCTCCTTGGAGGCAATGCTCCAAGAGCCCGTTGCGCTACATCATGTGTCACTGCATACCACCAAGTATCACCGTACTCCTTGACATGCCATTGTATGCTGCAACTTGTCCCTGTACACCACTAGATATCCTTGGCTACCACTATACCATCCTGTACCATCCTACGTCATGTATGTGTCAAGGCACCGGTCACTCCCCATGTGTACTCAATGTAATGTAAGGAACTCCTACTCCACAATGCAATCCGACACACTACGGTACACCACCATGCAACTCCATGTCCACCTGTAGTCCACTGCTCAATGCTAGATGCTCCCCCACATCCCTGGATTTGATGGCATAGAGTTGTGTCTCTACATGTCGGCCCACACCTGATCGGTATCATCACCTCCACCGTTAGATCACTATACCTGCCGATGAATGGATCTTCCCTCCAAATCCTCCCTGAGGGATCTAAGAAGCGAATCTCCCTATGTGTCAGTAGCGATGCCACCACTGCTTTATTCCTTTGCATCCTCTGTGCCCCGCACAAAAGTGAAGAGTCCCCATCTCCATACAAGGCACTATCTGGTGGCCTGCCAATGCCAGCTCCTCCAACAAACTCCTGCCAGAGTATGTTGATCAACTTGTGATCCTATGTACAATCGTCATACCAAGACAACCAAAGGAAAATGCCATAAATTAGTCAACCATTGGTGTTGACCAAGACTCTCCTAGTGAATGTGCACACTCAACTGCTAAGTCAATTGTACCATCCTGGTCATAGTCAACTAGCATCCCTGAGAAATGATAGGTAGTCCCACTCGAATACCAATGCCAGTTTGGGTTTCTGGTATGCCGAGTGCCTAGAAGCTCTTGCTAAGCTTAACCCAAGTCCACCACCATCTCTATAGCCCACTCCATAGGGTACCAACTCAGAATCTCTCGCCATCCAACCCCAAGAGAGGGATCAAATGCACGAACTCCTACACATAGAACAACCCCAACATGTGGATGTTGCACCCTTTGCAACTCCGATTGTCTCATCCCGCTACCCAGGTTAACACATGAGATCTGACTAGGTAGCTCTGTCTCTCTCTCTCTCCAATGGGAAAAGGTGACCCAACAGTGTTGCTAACCTGGTCATCCCCTTTGGCATGTCTAGACAACTCTAGCTCTCTCAATCCAACGCATAGGGATGGGCTAATAACATTGTAGATCCTATCATTGCGCCTCTGAAGCGAACTGTGTTGAAATCTTAACATGTGGTCCCTATGCTTCCCCTCATCAATGGCTATCCTAAAGGATGGTTGCACATCCTCCTCCATCATGGACTCGACATGAGCCTCCAATTGCTCCTCTATAGACAACCCAAAATACAAGACATGCTCACCAGTCAACTGTAGGTGACTGTCGTCCGACAACTCTTTCATAGATCTGGATGCCTATGTACCTATTGGCTCCTCATAAACAATGGAGATGTCTCTCGGCACCTCATCAACCTGTGGTGTGCTACTATCACCTAAGATCTCGGTCTAAACCCAGGATACCTCATCAGAGGATACCTCAACAACGGTCGGCATCTCATCAACAAGTGTATGCTCAACTGTCTCCTTGCCAACCATGGCCCCTTGAACTACTCTCTTGTCTTCTTCCTTAATCCTCCTCATCATCCCAGCGAAATCCCACTGAATCTTCATTGGTTTTTGCATGCCTCTTAGTTCACAAAACTCCCAAAAAGAAGGACGCCTGAATGCCATGACCCAATGATTGGTATGCCCCCCCATTTTCTCCCAATAACTCCACATCAGTTGCAATCATGTCTAGATTCCCAATTGTGGAATGAATCAACTTCTCCCCCACATCAATCATCATTTGTTGCATCCTAATCACCTCATTCAAAGTTACTTCCATGTTATTTGATTCTAACTTTTCTTTGGATCCCATGATTTCTTAGCTTTCATTCTAGTCTTGTCATAGAACGAAGGGTTTCCCATAGGCTGAGCCAAGATTATGGTTCTGATACCACTGTAATATTCCTAATGGAAATTTACAATGATAAACAAAGCAAACATAGTAAAAACATATACAAAAATTTATAGCAAACAAACAACCAAAAATCTCCATAAACTGCATTGTGTTGAGCCATTTTATTAATATAATTGTTGGGGATTCTTCACATTTGTGTGGGGCATAGAGGAGCAGAGCAGTGGTGGCATCGCTACTGATACCAAGGGAGATTCACTTCTTGGGTCCCTCAGGGAGGATTTGGAGGGGAGATCTATTCATCAAAGGGTATGGTGATGCGATGATGGAGGTGATGATGTCGGTCAGGTGCGGGCCGACGTGTACTGACACAAATTTAGGTCATCACATCTAGAGATGTGTAGGAGCACCTAGCATTGAGCAGTGGTCTATAGCAGGGTTGCGGAAGAGTCCCCCCCCCCCCCCGGACCCCCGCCCACCCCACAAATCTGTTCCCAATTCGCAACTCCGCTCAGGAGCTACCTCAGGAGCGCACTCCCAAAATTCTAAAAGGGGGAGCGGTCAGGGAGCGATCACTCCTAATCGCTCCCCCTCTTAAAAAAGTGCTCCCTTCGGTGCCAAAAAAGGCCGTGCAGTTGAGAGAGGGAGGCGACGGCCAGTAGATGGAGAGAGAGAACAAAGGGACGGAAGGGGAGGGGGAAAAGGTTAAAAAAAGCCTCTCCCCTCCCATTATTCACTCATTTGTCTAAGTTGGAGAGAGCAAGAGAGAGTTTGGAGCTTGGAGAGAGCAAGAGAGAGGAGCTTGGAGGAGCTTGACGAGCTGGTAAGGGAGATTAGAGCTTGGGATTGTAGACCAAATAGGTAGTATCTACACTCTAATCTAGTATTTTTGGTTTTTATGTTCATTGATAAATAAATAAATAATACTTTCTATTTCCCATTCCCATTCCTCCATTTTTTTGCAGACTCAAAACTTCAAACATCATCACTATATGGCTTGGCATTTTCTTCTTGTTAGTTCTATTTTTGGTTATTATGGTGTTGGAGAGTAGAAGGAGGGTTGATCATGATGAAGAAGAGGATGAAGAAGTGGGTTGTAGTGGATTTTATGAAAACCCTGAAGAGGAGTACCTTGGTGAGGAGGAAGAGAGTGGACATAATGAGGCCCCACAAACTAAACAAGACCAAACCCCATTGTGGAGATATGTTAATAGGTCTGAAGCAGGAAAGGGGGTGGAACCACTAAATTTACATGCAACCATTGCAACAAAACTTACACAGGTTCATACACCCATGCCAGAAGGCACCTTTGTGCGAGAAGGCCATGGGATGGAGATAAACCAATAGGAATCAAATCTTGTGTAAGTGTGCCAGCAACAGATAGATCCAAGCCCAATCACATGCACAAAGAACTCCTTCAGCATCTCCCATGGAAGTGGATATGCAGGCACGGGAACAAACATCTCTTTAAGGCGTATATCGGATTTCCATAACGAAGGATGTAGGAATGACGTGGATTAAAAAATTTACCGGTTTCTCTATGTATGTGGGATACCATTCAATGTTCTTCGCTCACCTTATTAGCATGAAATGGTTTCTGCCATAAATGATGCCCCCGAAGGATACAAGAGCCATGGGTATGACAAGGTTAGAACCGTTGGACTTGATCATAAAAACGCAAAAAATATCACATTCTTTCAGTAGAATGACAAATTCTTGGACTGAGCATGGGGTGTCCATTGTATTTGATGGACGGACAAATGTAAAAGGAAAGTCATTGATAAGTGTTTTTTTTGTGTCTATTAGTGGTGCCATCTTCCTTTCAACATTTGATTACTCAGAGAAGTTCAAGACTGCCATCAACATTGCAAAACCATTACTTGAAACAATTGAACGTATTGGGCCATGCAATGTCATCCAAGTCATCACTGATAATGTTGCTAATTGTAAGGCAATGGAAGCAATTATTGAGGATAAATACCCCAACATATTTTGGTCTGGGTGTTTGGTTCACACAATGAACCTTTTGATGCATGATATTATTAAGAACAAAAACCAACAATACAAATGGATTGGCGATTTGTACAAGAGAGACAAACAAATGATCAAATTTATTACAAATCATAGCTATTGATTTTTGGGTAGCATCGAATGTGCTCTAGCTCTGAAATTTTGTGGAGGGACTAGAACAGATGAGATCTCCAAGACCCAGAAATTGTTTGGAGAAATTCCACCCAGAGTGCATGTTATTCAAATAATTAATTATTTTTAATGGTGCCTAAGTTAAAACTTAGGAAATTAAAATAATTAAAGTGAATTAATGTAAATATGGGTTAGAAGTTTCTAAGTGACAAGGATCAAATCTAATTTAATCTTAGCTGTTGATTAGAGATTAGATCACGACCGTTGATTTCTCAACAGAAAAAGCATAAAGGAAGGCTTGGGGTCAGTTGGAGAACACACAGTGAGAACAACACTTGAGCTAGATCGAACTTCTGGGGCGTGGTTTGCTGAGAATTTCGAAGTAAGCTTCTAGTGAAAAGAGAGGTAGTTCGCAAAGGGGCTTCCATCCAAGGCCGAGAGTACAAAGTAGAGAGGCAAGACAGCTCCAGAAAGGGTGACACATTGGCTGGAGGGTTGACGCAATCACTTAGAGACAGCGCTGGGGTTTCTGTGAGGCAGATCAGGCATCAGTCCAACAGATTGATTTCTAAGTCGGGAAGGCTCACAGGGAGGGTCACGTAGTTCCAGTGTAGAGTTGGGAGCAGCATCACTGCACAGCACTAGAGACAACACAGTCACCTGTGGGGTTTGTTCATCCAATTGCTGGATTCCCCAAAATATCTGTCTTTGGATAGAGGTACTTTTGTCGAGTTTATTCTTTGTTGGGTGAGCCGGATTTGGCACCTTAGTTGTATTCAAAAATCTCCTTAATAATAAAAACTTCATATCTACTGCACCAATTTTCCCGCATTTGGTTTTTCCGGGGACGTTTAGTCCAAAAATAAGTGTCTTTTGTGTGGTTGTCTCATTTTTTTTAGTACTTGATCTGTATAGTGGTGTAGGCTGCAGTGAATTTGCATTCATATTTTCTTAATATTTCTGAAAATAACTTGTTAAAATGAAGAACACAAGTAGGTAATGCAAATCAGTTTACTACAATAGGATTTCTGGTTTGTTAGATTAAGAAATTTTCACATGGTATCAGAGCGATTGCAGATCAAGAAGGGCTGAAGCCATCAACGAAAGGACAAAGGGAAAATATGTGTGTGAAGACTGTTGTCCCGAGAGACAATGCAGTTCCAAGACAAGTGAGCAGAGGAGGGGTGACGCAATCACCAAGGGAGGCTCACGCAGAGCCTGCGTTAGCCTGATTGGGTGGCGTTGTTGCTACAGAAGGCAACGCAGTGGTTATTGGGCCAACGCGAAGACTATTGAGTCTCGTTTTTCCGGTTGCCGTGGATAGAGGTGCAGCACAGATTTCATTTGGAGTTGCTGGTGGGGTGCTAATTTTGTTGGTGTAGAACAGTACCTAGTGGGGTAGAAGCAAAGTAGAGGGAATCAGTTCCTCATAAGATTTCTTACCAAAAATCTAGATCCAACGTTAAGCAGCAACAAAGAGAGATCAGAGAGGGATGGTTCAATAGTGGTTGGTAGAAGGATTTCCGTGAAGGAAATCAAAATTCAAAGGGAGCTTGTTCCTTAGAGGATTTCTAGCGCCAAAGAAATCCATATCCGATTTTTGTTGGGGCAGCAGCGAAAGAGGTAGAAGAGAACCAGTTAGACATTCCTTTGGGCAAAGACGGTCGTTAACGGACTGAGGGATCAGGACAGGTTGGATGGAGCATCCAACTTCGTCATCTGGAAGGCCATGATCCTGGCAGTTTTGGATAAAAGTCACATCAAGGATTATGCCTTGAGGATGATTGTTGTTCCGGTTGATGTTGATCCTCTCATGAAGTCCGAGGAGGCTCAGGCAAAAGCAAAGTGCATGATCATGGACAGGGTCAAGGATCATGTGATCCCACATATTGTTAAGAAAGACACAGCAAGGGAAATGTGGAAGGCCTTGACCACATTGTACGAGGGAACTTTCGTTCAGCGGAAGATGTTTTTTGAAAGACAACTAAGACAGTTTCAGATGCAGAACAGAGAAGAAATTGATCCCTTCCTTCTCAGGTTGCAAAAGATCTGTGACTAGCTAACTTTCGTAAGGTCTACACCAGATGCTGAATTTATGATCAGGACTGCCCTAAATGCAGTCACTGAAGATTGGGAAACCTTTGTCCAAAGTTTCTTGGGCAAGGCTTCCCTTCCCAGTTGGGAATAGTTGTGCACAGCTCTTTGACAGAAAGAGATCAGAAGATTGATCAAGGCAGGAAGCAGCAACAAAGGGATCCGAATGAAGAAGGAGGAAGAGAAGGATGTGGCTCTCGCATCAGCAGGACAACAAGCGCAGTAGAAACAAAAGAAAAAGGACATATCCAAAGTCAGATGCTTCAAATGTGTAGAAATGGGTCATTTCACCACACAGTGCCCTCAGAAGAAGAAGGGAAAAGAAGAGAAGTTTGACTAAAAGGCTGCTCCAGTGCAAGTTGACAAAGAGGACGATGATGATTATGCCATGAGTATTCATGCACCTCTAGAGAAGAGGTGGGGCGATATTGAGTTGTAGTCAGGAGGACTACATAGAGGGCAGGATCCTTGAGGTGCCCAAACTCTTGGATAACATACAACTACAGGAGCCCTTAATGACAGAAGCAGAATGACAAGAGTCAGTTGGTGTGAGGGATGATGGAGCAACAGTGGTAGAGCTAGAGTGCCCAAGTCTGAAGCAGTGTAGTGGAATGTTGCAGCAGTGACGGAGGCACAAAGAAGATACAACAGTGGCGCAGTAGCATTAGAGGGTCAGCATAGATTAGCAGCAGAGATAGCTTCAGCATCAAGGGACATTCAGACTGACTAACATGTCAACTTTTGGGTGGCTTTTTAGTTGCTTACTTCTCAGCAACTGAGTTGCAGTGCAACAGTTAGCAGTGGCAGTGCTATGGGCAACATGAGGTAGTAAATTGAGAGGGAGTTGCAGTACAGATGCAGCAGTGACACTGGCAGTGTCATGGGAAGTAGTACAGATTGTAGCAGCATAGTGGATGATGGGCAGCAAGCCGAGCATTGGCAGTGCAGTGGACCGATGTCATGGATCAGTGTAATACTTCTTCTGGGAAGTATTGCTAGAGCACATTCCTCGCTCAAAGGGAGTGTTGATTTTTTAGTAGAATCGAATGTGATCTAGCTCCGAAATTTTATGGAGGGGCTAGAACACATGAGATCTCTAAGACCCAGAAATCGTTTGGAGAAATTCCACCTGGAGTGCATGTTATTCAAATAATTAATTATTTTTAATGGTGTCTTAGTTAAAACTTCGGAAATTAAAATAATTAAAGTGAATTAATGTAAATATGGGTGAGAAGCTTCTAAGTGACGAGGATCAAGTCTAATTTAATCTTAGCCATTGATTAAAGATTAGATCACAACCATTGAATTCTCAACAGGAAAAGTATAAAGGAAGGCTTAGGGTTAGTTGGAGAACACACACAGTGAGAGCAACACTTGAGCTAGATCAAAATTATGGGGCATGGTTTGCTAAGAATTTCCGAGTAAGCTTCTAGTGCAGAGGGGTAGTTCGGCAGAGGGACTTCCAGTCCAAGGCTGAGAATACATAGTAGAGAGGTAGCACAACACCAACGAGAAACAACACAGCTCCAGAAAGTGTGACGCAAAGGGTTGGGGTTTCTGTGAGGCAGATCGGGCATCTGTTCAGCAGATCGATTTCTGAGCCGGAAAGTCTCACTGGGAGGGTGACGCATCTCCTAGAGGAGGTAACGTAGTTCCAGCTCAGAGTTGGGAGCAGCGATCACTGCATAGCACTGGGGACAGCGCAGTCACCTATGGGGTTTGTTCATCCAATTGCTGGATTCGCCAAAATATCTGTCTCCAGATAGAGGTACTTTTGCTGGGTTTATTCTCTATTGGGTGAGCCGAATTTGGCACCCTAGTTGTATTTAAAAATCTGCTTAATAATAAAGCCCTAATATATGTTGCACCGGTTTTCCTGCATTGAGTTTTTCTTGGGACGTGATTGCAGGAAAGCCCATGGTTAAAATGAAGAACACAAGTAGGTAATGCAAATCAGTTTATCGCAGTAGGATTTTTGGTTTGTTAGATTCAGAAATTTTCACAATAGCAATAACCATGGGCTTTCCTACAATCACTCAAGATTAGAGCTGTTGAAGATTGTGAAGACTAGATTTGCTAGCTATTACTTCACCTTCAGACGCCTTTTGAAGGTATGTAATGTCCCTTCCTAAACTATTTTGGAACAGGATTAATTTCTACATTTTGGGGGAGATGGGGCCCATTCGATTTTATTAGAAGACTTAGGAGTTAGAAGTAAGTTATTATGGTTTGTTAGTAGCATGTGGGGGCCACCCACACAAGGAAATATGCACTCCCTAAGCCAATAGTTCGAATTGCATGAGAGGGAAAATCGAAGGCTTCGTGAGGGACCCACGAAGTAGGGAAAATGGAGGGAAAAATGCTCCACGAAATCTATAAAAGGAAGGAAACACTACTCATTTCATGATCTTTGGAATATCAAATTTCTTGTTAGTTGTTCGAGTTGCTTAGCCAGGTCACTTGTTGTTTAGCAAGAGTTTTCCGAGCGGAGAACTCACCCTTTCTTCGAGGGATTTCGAGTGCCACCCTAGAGAGTTCATCCATATTCTTTCAAAGGTGATTTTTAGTGTGGTTTCCAGCATTTGTATTCAATGTCTCTAGATGGTGTGTATTTCTGGAGGGCGCAGTGGGAGAAACTGAGTTGAGATCTTGTGCATTCTTTAGGGGAACTATTGTCGGGAGAAATTCTGAGAAAGAAACTCTGGTGATTTGTTGCCATTTGGGCAAGTTTTTTGGCTGGAGGAAAGAGCTTTCTTCGATGGGGAATTCACACTTCTTGGGGTCAGAGCAGAAGGGAGAGATTGGGCAAACGTGGGTTTTGGAGACTCAGCCGTTGGAGCTATTCATTGCCAGGAGAGTTAAGGGAAGTGTTAGTGGAGGTCATTGCTACTTTTCGAAGGTGTTTGAGGAGGATTTTGCTGGTGTATTGACAATCAGTGTGCTTCAGCAATTTGGAGGGCATAGGGCCTTTTGGGGGTCAATCTTGGAACGTCAAAACCAGGCCAAACCATTTCTGGGTTTTTGTGTGTTTTGCCTGAGGAGCCTAAAAATAATTTTGAAATATTTTCTAAGCACCAGAAGTGGGGATTTCAGCCATATCTTTGCAGCAGACAATGCAAAATTGTTGGGGACTGAGCAATCCAGCAGTTGGTTAGTTGATTGTAGCTCCAGATTGTTATTGCTTCACCTCGGCTTTGCTCCGCTTGCCTTTTAGGCAAGCCCAGGTGCATTCCTTCCATATTTTGTACTCTTGCACCAATTTTATAATAAAATGGCATAGCTACCATATTTTTGATTGTTATGGGTGTGTTCTAATTGTTTTGAAATTTCTATGGTGAAAATTTGTTATTTGTTTGCGTATCACTGTTTTTTCCTATTTTGGAACATTACAGTGGTATCAAAGCTCAGATCTTGGCTCAACCATGGGGGACTTTCCTATAAGTGAGGAGGACGGACAGAATATTACCTACAAGAGGCAAAGGTACCCGAGCAGGGGGAGGGGGCTAGAGATCACTCCAGATACTGAAGATCATGGGAAGGCAGTGATAGAAGAAGACATGGGGGAAACCAAGAGCAGAGAAGAGGTGGCCTTTGGCAGTCTCTTGAAGGCTCTGAGTGATTTGGCAAAGGGGCAGAAGGAGATGTTAGATGAAATCAAAATGCAGAACTGGGAACGAAGCACTCATCGAGATTTTCTATTTGGAGAGACTTCAGGAGCTTCTCAATAGTTTGATCACCCTTCACATACTACGCAACCACCATCCTCTAGTGAGCCAACTAGAGCCACGCTACCTTCTTTCCTACCTTTGGCACCAGGTGAACCGAAGGGGAGTTGATGATCAATCGCCTATGGGGGAGCATTTTAGGGATTGGCATTCCATGGGAGCAAAATTCAAAGAAGCACTATCTTTCAGAGATTTTTGCCAGCTCAAGCAATATGAGAAGGGAAGGAGCTATGGATGCCATGGCACGAAAAACTACGAGTGGCATCATACCATTGGGAAGATGTACTTCCCCACTTACGATGGCACTACCAAGTGCATAGATCGTGCTTGGGTGGGGAAGTTGGACACCTATTTCCAGCTAACAGGATGACAGAGGTAGAGGCCATTAAAATGGCCACTTTGCATTTGGAGGGGGAGGCACACGACCGGTGGTTTTATTGCTTGTCCACTATGGGGCATGCCAATGTGACCTCCCATGAGGATTTCACAAGGAGAGTAGTGGAGCATTTTGATCAGAGGGATCCGGAGGCTCACCTCAGGGAGTTGACCCAACTCAGGCAGACAAGACATCTAGAGCATTATATTTCAGAGCTCCAGAGAGTCTTAGTCATAGTGCCGGACTTGTCGGATGCTAGGCGAGTATACACATTTGTAGAGGGGTTGACAGGGCCACTGCGTGGACTGGTGATGTCATGCAGGCCCTCTACTCTACTGGAGGTTGTAACATGTACGAGAGACTTGTAGGGGGCCATCATAAAGACCCGGGCACCCTTTCCACCACACACTCCCTACCCTCAGAAGGGGAATGACACTAGAGCACCCTTAGCGCAGAGAGAAACCCAAGGGCGAGGGCAACTAGACGATGAGACCAGGAGAGACCTTAGAAGGGCGCAGTGTTTTACATGTCAGGAGCCATGGGCGCTATGCCATCAGTGCATAGTGGGCAAGGACCATTACATCGAGGTATTCTTGGACAACGATCAAAAGGACGAGGTGGAGTTGGAGCTTGGTGGGGGATACATTGAGGGTCCAATAGAGAGGGGACCACCACCACCACCACCACATGGGGGAGCATCTTTTGCACCATCCGGGGGAGTCCTAGCGTCTTTGTGCGAGGTTCCCAAATTTTTTACCATGAGGATCAGAGGCAGAGTGTAGGGGCAGCATGTCTCAGTCTTAGTAGACAGTGGGGCCACCCACAATTTTGTTGATGCTCAGGTGGTCCAAAGGAGAGGCATCACCACTGCAGAGTTCAAGGGATTTTCAGTTCTGGTACCAGGAGATAGAACTATGCAATGCACTCGATATGTTCCCGCTTTGATAGTGACCATGGGGAACTATTCGACGATAGACCATTTCTTCGTGGTGGACGTACCAGACACCAATGTGGTGACGGGTGTCAAATGGTTGTATTCCCTTAGCCGAGTTACCACTGACTAGAGGAAACTAGAGAGGAAGTTTACCGGGCCAGATGGTAAGCTAGTGATTCTTCGGGGCATGCATTCATATCCTCCACAAAGAGTTTTGGCCCACAGGATAGAGGTGATTTGAGGCATGGGGAGATAGCATGGGAAGTAGAGCTGAGGATTTCAAAGGCTGGGGGACGGACCAAGCCACCACATCCAGACATACAGGCAATAATGGACAAATATTCGGTAGTTTTTGGAGATATACCCCAGGGTAGCACCGTGACAGGGGGTTTGAGCACACAATAGAGCTGGAGCCTGTTGTGCAGACAATCATTACTACACCCTATAGGCTATTAGTTTTTTGTAGCATGGAATGTGCTCTAGCCATGAAAATTGGTGGAGAGGCTAAGGCACATGAGCTATAAAGAACCCAGAAACCATTTGGTGAAATTCCACCTGGATTGTATTTTATTAAAATAATTAATATATTTAATGGGGTTCTTACGTCTAAACTTCGGAAAATTAAAACATTAATGGGTTTTAATCAAAATATGGGTGGGAATGATCTAGAAGGCGGATCAAGTCAAGTTTTAATCTTAGTCGTTCATTAGAGACTTAATCTCGGTCGTTGAAGTCTCAACAAGAAAAGTATAAGAAGGAGGCTTGGGGTTCATTTACAAACACGCACGGAGAGAACAAATTGATCTGGAGTTCGATTTTTGGGGCTAGGAACCTATTGCTATACCTTTGATGCTAGAGTTGTGTTCTCCTCCTCCTCCTCCTCCTCCTTGGTCTTCTTGCCACTCCTACTGCTATACCTTTGATGCTAGAGCTGCGTTCTCCTCCTTCATCGTCTTCGTGCCACTCCTACTAACAGAGAGGCGGAGAGAAGCTACTGGAGGCAACGCAACAGCTAAGAGGACTGATGTTGGGCCAATCTAGGCCCACGCAAGCCTGACGTAGAGTCAAAACGACCAGCGTGGAAGCAGATCTGCCCTCCATGCAGAAAGTCATAACTGTGGGGGAACTGTTGGAACAGTCGAGAAAGCTGACACAGTGGGCAAAATAGACAGTGCAGAGCTGACGTGGGGCCAACGCAGAAGTAACCGGGATTAGCCAGTTTTATTGCCGAATCAGCCGGAATCTGCCGGGTGAAGTGAGGTAAAACTCACTCAGTTTTTCCGCCATTGTATTTCTCTGTCACTAGATTGCCAGAAGGGAATCCAACATTTGTATTCAGAATTATTGCTTAATAATAAGAAACCCTTAGTGTTGTTGCACTGGTTTTCCCACATTGGGTTTTTCCGGGGACTATTTTGTCCAAAAATAACTGTGTCCTATGTATCTTGTTATTTGCTTAGTTTTTTGTTTCATGTAATCAAATTTAAAGTAGTGTAGGCTGCAAAAGTAATTTGCTTCAGTTTTATTCAGAAAACAACTTGATAATGTATATTAAAATCAAGTAGGTGAAGTAGATTCAGATTTGCTGCAGTAGGGGTTCCTTGAGGGTAGGAATTTTCACATGGTATCAGAGCATTGATTTTGAAACAGGAAGATCAGATCCAACGCTAAGCAGAGAGGCCGAAAGCTGCACTTGGCATTAATTCGAATCCCCTTTAAGGGATTGCGTAGTCCTTGCCGGGAAACAGAGATTCCGAAGATATCTCTCTCCGAGAGAGTCGATAGAGGTACAATTTCCAGCTCGTGAGTTTGCAGAAGCAGAGGGAGTGACGCAAAGCCTCAGTGCAGTGCTTGAAGGACGCAGTTTCTGCTGGGGCAGAAATCCGTCGAAAAAGAGCAAAGACACATAGAAGGGGAATTTTCTCCTTAGAGAACTTTTTTTGCCAAAAAAAGTTCAAATTTCTCACTTGTTGGGTAGCTTTGCAATGTTGAGCAGTGATTAGAGGAGTCAATATGACAGTTCGGGTGAGATGACATCGTATGGGCTCAGAGATCAGGACAGGTTGGAAGGGGCTTCCAACTATGTCATATGGAAGACTAGAATCTTAGTTGTTCTAGAGGAGTACAATCTCAAAGCCTACATCAAGAGTGTTGTGGTTGTTCTTGCTGACAATGATAAGAAGAAGACGTACAAGGCCAAGAAGAGGAAGGCAAAGAGGTTCATACTCGATAGAGTTCGAGATCACGTGGTCTCACACTTGCAAGGAAAAGATACAACCCGAGAGATGTGTGAAGCTTTGTCTTCATTGTACACAGGCTCTTCCGAACAACGGAAGATGTACCTAGAACAAAAATTATAGCGGACATTGATGTAGAAGGGAGAAGGGTTTAACTCCTATCTTCAACGTCTTCAGGGCACCAGAGACCAGCTTGTTACAATGGGATCTACTCCTCAGTCTACCGCGATGGTAAGGACGACCCTGAATGGAGTCTCGGATGAATGGCAAGTCTTTTTCCAAAGTATATTAGGTAGGGAAAGACTACCTTCATGGGAGGAGGT
>APFE030537031.1:0-21664 GCA_000404065.3 Pinus taeda
GTATTAATTCAAAAGGAGAAGAACTTTACAACCTTTGCCTTGACGCTGTACAAGCTCCTCCCAGGGTCCAACAAGAAGTCTCCTCTACTTTGACAAGCTTCATTCACTCCCCAATGAAGCCAAAAAGGTGTGTGATCTCTCCTCTTAAGCTCAAATTAGAATCGCCATTTTCTCACGCGGAATAGGTCGATTTTGCGGACAAGATAGACCTTCCTAGAATCTAAAGAAGACCTAATGATAAGAAGACCAACTAGACACTATATTTATCTAAATATGATTTTATAAATAACGACAAACAAGTGTGTTTAAGGCCTACCTTATATCCAACGCAAGTTTGGGGATGCCTTCGCTCCTTTGATCCAAGTAAATTCCTTCCTTTGTCACAAACCTGCAAACACAAACAAGGAAAACGATTAAATAGCACCTGAATAACCAATATTATAAAACAATTCAACATGAAAGTCAAGGAGTCCATGAAACAAATAACATGAGATACTTGTTGAGAAAAATGAGCTTGATTGTATTAATTCAAAAGGAGAAGAACCTTACAACCTTTGCCTTGACGCTGTACAAGCTCCTCCCAGGGTCCAACAAGAAGTCTCCTCTACTTTGACAAGCTTCACTAACTCCCCAATGAAGCCAAAAAGGTATGTGATCTCTCCTCTTAAGCTCAAATAGGAAGTCTTGATTTCACCAGCATTTACCCTCAAAAGTTCCGCTTCTAACCTCCTTGGACACTGACCCAATGCCTCAATTTATAGTGCAATGGAGATCAGTTACTAGCTCCTCCTTCAAAGGGATAGATTCCTCCTTCAAAGGGATAGCTCCTCTCAACAAGGGATTAGTTCCTCCTATGATGGGATGCATGAACCACTTAGAGCGAACAATCCATGTAACAAATGCTTCTAGAAAACTCTAGAATTAATCCAAGATGAGTTTTTTAAGATAAAGATTGCGCCTTTTGACTTTTACAGGGGTACGCACCCTCCCCTTTACATACAGAGCATATAAGTATGTAGATAACTTGAAAAAAAGGTGCGGGCCCGCAGGCAAAAGTACGATAAAGTGCGGAACCAGAGTTACATTGTTTTTTTGATGTCTTTCTCTCATTTCTCAAACTTGTTTTGAAGAGCTGAGGTTTAAGACTTGCTTAGGAGGCTGGTATAGGTAATGATAGGCCTACACTGACTGCAAATAATCAAGGTGACGATACTTTTGTGTAATAGATTGCCCCCTAAAGTGCGAAGTCTGTAGTATATGAGGATTTTTCATTTATCATATAGGAAGAGTGAAGTGCTTTATCATTTCGAGGATCATCTTGCGGAGATCCCGGTTGGAACCTGTAAAAACATTCAATGCAAAATATATATATGAGATCATATCATCGCTGAGGTAGGCATTCCCATACTCAGATAAAAACTGACTAAGAAACTGAAACTGACTAGAAGACTAACTACTGCTCTGATATAGGATGATCTCATAACACATCATAAGTACAGACACATGTGGACACAGTATGGATGTAGCCATCCTTTTATGAATAGTCCATAGTATAATGAATACAAAATTCCTCGCATCCTGGATGGTGGAAACTAGATCCAGGGTCTTCATTTCTACTTCCCGAAACAATACGATTCTATCCATGCAAATGAATGTGTCGAAGTCGAACATGGTAGAAACCGCTTGATTACCAATCAATGATGTAAACTGTTAACAAGCGTGAGAGAAACCACTAGTAATGACAATGGCTCTCAAAGTACTCAGTACAATCCATGAGATGTGATAAGATGTGTTGACGTCGAACATGTCATGGGATCCCTTGATCGAAATTCAATGATGTAAACTGTCGTCAAAGGCAAGAAACCTGCCATTGAGGCATGCAGATCTCAAGGTACTGACGATTCCTAGATCATATTTCTAGATAATGAGTTGAAGTCGATATAAAGTGATCCATCATAAGCAAGCCCACAACACAAAATCATAGATCAAGCTGAAGAAATTTAGTTGCAAGGACTGACTCAGGGATGGTCAAAATGGATGACAAACATTTTGCAGATGAATGGCTTATTTGCATTGACCTCTTGAACACATAACAACACGACAAGTGGTTTGGTGACAATTGACCCAAAGTTAATACCCAGAAATCGGCTGAAGACTTTCAATGTGGTTTGATCAACTGTTAGGTAAAGGATTTCCCAACCCAGGTGAATGAAAGTGTCGTGTTCAAGAGTGGTTATAAAGTGTGACAAACAGACTCACTTTTCTCTTTTTTCCCCCACCATTTCTGGCAAGTACCTCTTTATTTTTTACAAGCTTGAGGAGGATAACATATGCTTGATTATAAGCTCACCCTTCGGGTGAGTCCAACTTAGTTTAAATTCAAACTCTAAGAAGGAGTGGTCCATTCCTGTTTTTAATTGAACAGGTCCTTTACTGTCGAAATTTAACGAGCCCAGTATAGGAGAAACTTGATGTTTTTCATATTTAGAGAGTCTGAAAAAACTTAAGAAGACTCCAGGGTTGACTTTTTCATAAATTTGTGTCTCCCAAGCCCGAAAAAGTATAAAATAATACTTGAGAGAACCGCTTGATCTTTTACGACCAAGGAGTACTTTTCGTCATTAGTGTCTTTAATCCGAAAAAGTAAAAAAGCGATCAAGGACACGTCGTTTTATAACCAATATCGAATTTGAAACGAAAACAATCGGCAATCTTTTTATGTTTTTATGGTCGGAAAAGAGCTGTAAATGGACCGTCTTTTAATTCCATTTTAATGAGCTTAAAAGAAAAACTCGATAATCTTTTCATGTTTTAGGAGTCAGAAAAGAGCTTAAAGGTGACTCCCAAGTTTCACTTTTTCGTAAGTTTTAATGAGTTCGAAAAAATGATAAAAATGTACTCATATGGCCGACTTTCAATTTAATTTATGAGCAGGAAAAGACGGAAAGAACTTGGCATTTTCATTTGTTTTACGAGAATGAAAGATAGAAAAATAATCTCGAGATTTTCATGAGTTTAACGAGTCTTGAAAATAACTGAAATTGACTCGAGATAGGTTTCATTTTTACAAAAGCTTGAAACAAAGAAAAACTATGCTTCAAAGTAGTTTCATTTTACACAAGCTTGAAACAGAGAGAAAACTGTGCTTGATGCCCCCTAATCATAATTGCTAGAGTGCATGCCCCCTAGCTTCATTTCATTCAACCAGTTGGATGAAATGAAGGCTCAGATATGAGATCATTTGAAAGACTCGACCTCAAACTATAAGAAAACTTATGCAAAAAACTGAAATAACTAACCTAAATATACAACTTAACATTTATGAGATCTAGTCAAACTCTCGACTCAATTAGAGGAGGATTTGTTTCATTTTTTAATGAGCTTGACACAGGAAAAGAACTATGCTCGGATTTGGTTTCATATTTAAGCAAGCTTGAAATGAAAAACTATGCTTGTTATAAGTTCGCATGCCCCTAGCATAATGACGCGAATCAAGGTACATGCCCCCCAAGCTTCATTACATTCAACCAGGTGGATGAAATGAAGGTTTACTTTCGAAATCTTGGAAAGAATCATGGGATTTGTTTCATTTTTTAGTGAGGTTGACACAGGAAAAGAACTATCCTCAAAAGCCTTGTTTCATTTTTTAAACGAGCTTGACGCAAGATAAGGAACTATGCTCATAACTACTCTCTAAAATCTACCTAACAAGGAACTATACTCTAAAAACCTTGATTCATTTTTTAATGAGCTTGACACAAGACAAGGAACTATGCTCTAAAATCCTTGATTCATTTTTTAACGAGC
This sequence comes from Pinus taeda, assembly GCA_000404065.3. Taxonomy (NCBI): domain Eukaryota; kingdom Viridiplantae; phylum Streptophyta; class Pinopsida; order Pinales; family Pinaceae; genus Pinus; species Pinus taeda. Next base: position 3,808 of record APFE030537031.1, read on the forward strand.
TTTACACAAGACAAGGAAATATGCTCATGACTACTCTCTACAATCTACCTATATAACCTATCCTTGTTTCATTTTTTAACGAGGTTGACACAAGATAAGGAACTATCCTCGAACTTGATTCATTTTTTAACGAGGTTGACTCAGGAAAAGAATTGTCCTCATACTTACTGATTCATTTTTTAACGAGGTCGACACAGTAAAATGAACTTTCCTCGAACCAACTGATTCATTTTTTAACGAGGTTGACACAGGAAAAGAACTGTCCTCATAACAGCCTGTTTCATTTTTTAACGAGGTTGATACAGGGAAAAACTATCCTCGTGACAGCCTGTTTCATTTTTTAACGAGGTTGATACAGGAAAAAACTATCCTCGCATCCATTGATCATGGCTTCCAACTGGAAGAAAGATATGTCAATGGACACACCTCGATCATGGCTTCCAAGAGGTCTTCATCAGAAGGAAGAATAGTTCTCTGGAAGGAACACATGTCAAGGGACTCAACAGGGATAAGAAAATTGCATTCAAATGATCCCATAGAGTTTTCCATGTCAATTACCGGATCTAAATCAAAGGAAGATGAGCAAACAGTGTGAGGCTCACTTACATCGGTAACTGAAAACATGGGACCAGTTGCCACATAATTAATCCGTGGTGGGGTAGATACCACTTTAGAATCAGGAACATTTAGGGTTGTCGTATTATTGGTGGTTGAAACAAGACTAGGGAATGAAAGCTAGTCTATAGTCACAATATTTCCATTGTGAGGGAAAGACATCACACAAAAGAGTGTCGATACGACAACTTTCATTGCATAAACATAGTCTCGCCCAAGGAGTAAATTGAAATATAAGGGACCTCAAACTACCATAATATCAATACAGACAGTTTTACCTTCCAAGGTAATAGAAAACTTAGGAAGGATCCCTAAAGGTTCACTAATGGTTCTGTTAAAAGCTTTCAGATTCTGCGTAATAGGCGCAAGTTGAGGGGAACCCAAAGCTTTCCAAGCAGTTGAGGATAAAATACTAACAGAAGCACCTTCATCTACCTGTGTGTGATGCATGTCCTACCACCAACCTCGACAATGATTTGGAAAGGGATGGAGGAAGGAAGACGAGGTTCTATCAATCTATTCCAATCAAAGGAAAAGACCTCAGTACTTGGAGCGGTTTCTGTAGAAATAGGTGAAATGCCCCCTGGCATAGAAGAATCTGATGTAACAAGAAGAACCTGAGCGGTATGAAGTTCACTCTCCAAAGGGAAAGTGGGATCAATCGAATGTGAAATTGAATCGACCATTTGATCAACTAATGGATCATCAACTTGAGTGATACGAGTTTCACTCTCCAATGGAAAAGTGGGATCGACTGTACTTGAAATTAGATCAATCACTCCGTCAGTTGACGGTAGGATGGGAGAAAGTTTATGGTAACCAGTTGGAAATTATTGCTGTGGAATAGTAAGGTTTTCAACAATTTTGAGGCTTCATCCATGTGAGGGAAAATGTGAGTTTGATGACTCCCTTTGCATAACTTACAAGGAAACCTAACTTTACCCTTTTTCCGAGGAACCTGACTATCACTGGTTGATGGATCAATGGAAAGTTGATGAGATTTTTCTGACCATACTTCCAAGACCTTTGGAATACCAGGACAATTGATAAGGAAGTGGTCACCCTTACAAAGCCTGCAAGGGTATTTGGGTTTATGATGCATGTCGGAGTTTTCCTCAACACAACTAACACTTAAAGTTGTGGTTGGTTGGTTGACTTCTTTCTTATCTTGTTTCTTCTTCTTCTTCTTCTTCTTCCCTTTCTTGTTCTTCTTAGCCACCTGGTTACTAGCATCGAGGCTTTTACCAAGTGAAGAGGAAGAAATGGAGGAAGAAAAATTAGGCGAGGTAGGTAAAGGGTCAACAAAAGGTTGGTGATGTTGAGATGGTGAACTCTGTTGAGGTGAAGCATTCGGTTGAGGTGGAACAATTGGAGTATTTGTGGCCAACGAAGTTGAAAATAACCATATCGGTAAACCTATTGTAAATCCAGGTAATGACAAAGTAGCCATATAAGGAGGACCAACATTTCCAAAGAAAGGAAAAGTACTAGGATCCTCGTTAAGAGAGGTTCCTAGGTTGGTAAATTCCGGAACAGTTGCCATTATATTCAACTTTTGTGAATTTTATTAATTTTATTAATTTTAGATTCTAGGAAGGTCTATCTTGTCCGCAAGATCGACCTATTCCAACATTTCCAAAGAAAGGAAAAGTACTATGATCCTCGTTAAGAGGGGTTCCTAGGTTGGTAAATTCCGGAACATTTGCCATTATATTCAACTTCAGTGAATTTTATTAACAATTTAAAACTAAAATTAACAACTTGCAATTCACACCTAATGATTAAAATTCACAATTCACACCTATGGTCTCTAAAAGTAAAAACAAACAAATTAACACACGCTATCAAATCTAGGAGTCAAACCACACACAAACAGTAAATTTTCGTACCGAAAACACTAGTTGGTGATGAAATCCAACGTTGCAGAATTCAATACAGAAATGGCGGTTGGAACAGTTACCCCGAGAACCTGCTTAATGAATAGATTGGCACAAGTTTCTCCACTAAACCGTCTCGAGTGAAGAGAACCCCCTAGAAAATCCAAGTGAGTCTAGCCGATGTCTGCTCCAGGTACAGTGGGATCTTCCCTCCACGTCACCTTAGGAAGAATCCTATAGAATATGGTCACTATGGTTACCAACAGAAACAAATATACCTGGGGGAATAGTCTACGATCCGATACACATGCAAGGGAAGAGTAACAAAGCTCAATCCCCTTGAAGGCTCCTTGACATAATCCAAGGCTTACCAACAAGTGACCCCAGGCCCCTCGACAATGGTTAATTTGAGGTTTACCGTTTTTAATGCGTGTATATCTGCTATCGTTCCCAATGAGGAAGGATTGATTCCCACACTGGTTCAGATATGATCTCGTGCTTCTCCTTTAAGAGGAGCTTTCCCAGAGCATAGATGTAACAATTGGAATTTATCTCCTACCGCAAGATACAGCTACTTGTTTGTTTTACTGTCTTGGAGAGTTAACTAAAACCTATTCCAAGACACTAGCCTAAGCTACATTGGTGGAAAGAGCCCTAAAAATGTAAAAATTACTAGATGAATTTTAATTAAGCGCTGTGTTATTTAGGATGTTATTACTCAAAAGGGTAAATGGATATGAAACCAATGGTGTTATGAACCGACCCAAAACTGAATGCAATCGAATATGATAATGTAGTCTTTTCAATTCGATGAATCCTAACTAAAGTAAGGAGAGAGTTTCCATTCACTTCCAACAATGCAAAAAATTGATCACTAAGAGAAAATATAACAAATTCTTTAATGCACTAATTTCATCAAGAAAACCTAATGCAAATCAATTCCAAAATAGGATATTTTTTATTTTTATTTTTGTGTGTTAAAAACAAACATAAAAATATGTAAATTCAAATCAAAGAAAATTGATCTAAATCTACGATTGATTGTTCAGAATGTAAACTACGCAATTGTAATCTATGCATAATTCACTTGAAAAGTATGCAAATGTAATCTATGCACATTTTTCATTCATATTCTGAAAGCGAGAATTCTAATTATGCAAATGTGATCTATGCAAGAGAATTCTCAAACACAAGATGATTCTAATGTAATCTAAGAACCAATCAAGTGTAAGTCAAGAAAATTGGGTGAGAGTTCCAAAGATCAAGAAATAAAAACACTCAAAGGTGATTAACACGCATACACAATTTAGCCCCCCCCCCCCGACGAATGAGGGGGAAATTTTTTGCAAAAACAAAAGAAAAAAGATGTAATATTGTGAAAAGACTGAGACAAACCTCCAAGTAATGACCAAAGGAAATCAAATTAAGAATTTCTCAAAAAAGAGACTCAAAACACCCAATTGATAAAAGCTTGAAACAGGAATGTCAATGGAATTAACCTAAGAAAAGTTTCTGACGAGTCACGTGTAGATCTGGGCAGAGGCTAAAAACACATAAACAAATCCTAAGCTGATTGAAAGAGAAAATCTTAGGTTTTTCAAAATTTTGACAGGGTCTGCAGGCTCCCAGTTTACCCAGGTGCGGTACCGCTCTATGTGTAAAGCAAAAGTGTGGGTATGTACACACTGTGCTACAAGCAGAGGGTGCGTTCCTCTCCCAAAAGTATGAAAAACAAAAAAAATAATCCAAGATCTACTAAATCTAACCAATTCCACACACAACAAGCCAAAAACAGAAACGAAAACACAGTTTCTCAAGTCAAAGTAAAAGCAAGGAAAACAATCAAGTCCCCAGCGGAGTCTCCATTTTGTCACGCAGAATGAGTCGATCTTGCGGACAAGATAGACCTTCCTAGAATCTAAATAAGACCTAATGACAAGCAAACCAACCAGACACTATCTTTCTCTAAATGCGTTTTTATAAATAATGGCAAACAAGTGTGTTTAAGGCCTACCTTATATCCAACGCAAGTTTGGGGATGCCTTCGCTCCTTTGATCCAGGTAAATTCCTTTGTTGCAAACCTGCAAACAAAAACAAGGCAAACGATTAAATAGCACCTGAATAACCAATATTATAAAACATATTTAACATGAAAGTCAAGGAGTCCATGAAACAAATAACATGAGATACTTGTTGAGAAAAAATGAGCTTGATTGTATTAATTCAAAAGGAGAAGAACCTTACAACCTTTTCCTTTACGCTGTACAAGCTCCTCCCAGATCCGACAAGAAGTCTCCTCTACTTGACAAGCTCACTCACTCCCCAATGAAGCCAAAAAGGTATGTTGATCTCTCCTCTTAAGCTCAAATAGGAAGTCTTGATTTCACCAGCATTTACCCTAAAAAATGTTCAGCTTCTAACCTCTCTAGCCACTAACCCAATGCCTCAATTTATAGTGCAATGGAGGGAAGTTACTAGGTCCTCCTTCAGAGGGATAGAATCCTCCTTTAAAGGGATAGCTCCTCCTAACAAGGGATTAGCTCCTTCTCTTTTGGGATGCATGAACCACTTGGAGCGAACAATCCACGTCAAAATTCCTTCTAGAAACCTCTAGAATTAACCCAAAATGAGTTTTTTAAGATAAAAATTGCACCTTTTGAATTTCACAGGGGTACACACCCTCCCCTTTACATACAAAGCGTATAAGTACACAGATACTCTAAACAAAAGGTGCGGGCCCGCAAGCAAAAGTGAGAGAAAGTGCGGAACCAGAGTTACATTTTTTTTTGATATCTTTCTCTCATTTCCAAAGCTTGTTTTGAAGAGCTGAGGTCTGAGACTTGCTTAGGAGGCTGGTATAGTTGGTGATAGACCCATACTGACTGCAAATAATCAAGGTGACGATATTTTTGTGTAACAGTCATTGTCCAACAAATGAAGCAGCGATGTAGTTGCTACAATCATTCTCCAAGTGAGAGATTGTTGGATGTGGAGCATGATTGTTTAGAGGTCTTTGTTTCAGCTGGATGTATACCCCAAGAAGTTTGTACAACCCTCCACATAGGGGGGTACGGGGGGGACTTGTCCCCATCGCGGGAGTTCGGGGGGGCTGATACCCCCTGGCTAGGGGGTCTGGGGGCTAGTAGTCACTCGAAGGGGGTTTTGGGGGTAGCGCCCTCGAAGCTAAAAATAGACATAAAATTGCCTTGTAAAAGTATAGTAATTTCTAGTCAATCTGGACCATTCATTAGGTGGATGATCTGATGGTAGAACTTATGTTTAGTTTATGGTTTTTGTCCTAGAAGGCAACCCCTCTCATTGTATGAGGGCATTGTATTTGAGGTTGTGTAATAGATGTGTATTCTACGAGCAAGAAACAGAGAGGCGATACTATGAAAGAAAACATAGGATATTACAGCAGATCTGCTGTAGGTTGTGTCTCTTCATTTTGCTAGATAATAGAAAGGAAGGACTGGCTGTTTGGGGTAGATGTAGACCAAACTGGGTGAACCACGTATATCTGTGTCTCTCTAGTTTTATGTATTTTCTGTGTTTATATTTATGCAATATTTTATGTGTTCCATTGCTCTGTAATAGATAATTTTCTAACAGAAGCATTGTTTTGTGCTATTTCTGTTATCCAACTAGATTGGATACACGAAGCAAGGGATGAATGGAAAAATGATGAAGAAGTGTGGCCATTCATTCAAAATTTGCAGAAAATTCCAATTCAAACAATATTGCCAGAACTTGACAAGGAAGGAAAAATCATATTGGAGCCTGGAGCAGTCACAGAAACAAGAACCTGATAGCTACGAAACTGATCAATTTCAGAGTATCTCATCAAGTGGAAGAACTTAATCACTGAAGCTTTCACATGGGAGGAAAAAATTTTTATACAGAAGCATCAAGAACTACTCGAACGTTGGAGACAACACTTTTTGAAGGAAAGGGGCATGTTAGGTCCCTATACTACTAGTGTAACCCCTAATTGTTATTAGTACAACCCCCTTCTTATATTGTTGTGCCCATGTAGTCCCCATATTATTATTATTGTGCCCCATAGAAGCCCACTATTGTATTATTGTGCCCTTACATTCTTATTTTTATGTCAACTCTGATTATATTATGACCCCTTAGACTCCTATATATAGAAAGGAGGTCTTGTCATTTGTATCATCCAAGAATTGTTCATTTGTGTAATGTAAAGGAGGTTGCCCCCTTGAAGAGGCTTATTTCTAAGGTGTTGATCTATATTTTCTATCTTTTTGTGAGTTGGTTTCATAACAGGAGGCATCAGGGAGGAAATCAGTGAAGGAGGTAGAGGTGGGGATGAACAAACAGATTTGAAGGTTGAACCATCTAATTCAGAAGAAGAGGAGGGGTACGAGGAAGAAGGAAACATGGCTAATCAAAAACTAGAATGGATGAAACAAGGCCCATTGGCACTCCATGGTGCCTTTCAGAAGATGCCAAGGCCTGTAGAGAAGTTGTTAATAAAGTGTAACCCTAACAAAGTAGTGAAGGTAGAATACCATCTAGACACGTTATACCTACATCTACAGACACTCGAGGTACATTATGCTGACATTGCATGTAGACCGTTTCGATATACCTTGAATGGCAGAGTAGCGGTATGGTACCACAACGTTCCTACCAACTCCATTTAGAATTGGGGGATGTTAAAGAGAATTCTCCTTGAGAATTTTTCCGATGAAAAAACCCATACCATGTTGTTAAAAGAATTGGGTAGTCTAAGATGGAGTTGAAAGAGAAAGTGAATGACTTTAACCAGAGGTTTAACGGTATCCTGAACAAGTTCACTGCTGACACTAAACCTCATGACTCCACTGCAGTTGACTACTACATGTTTGCACTGCCAACCAACATTGCGTAGTTCCTCAAGCAAGCTATGGAATCATCATTGTAAAAAAATTGCCAAGAAGCAATTGATGTGGATAGAGAAATGCATGTGATTGGAGTCATTGTAGATGAAGAACCAACTAAGTACTCCAAAGGAACAGGAATGAGGTCTCAAAATGCTATGTGTAAGGTAAAGGAAAAGGAAACAAGTGAAATTGAGACCCTTAATTGTCTCCTAAAGTCCTTGACAACTGAAGTAGTAGAACTCAAGCAATAGACAACCAAGACAGCAGTGAGCAGTAGACCTTCTAGTTTTGAGCACAGGAAGAATGTAACATCAGGTAGAAGTAGTAGTCAACTAGCTAAATCTGCACAGAGTTCAAATGTTGTTTTCCTAAGAGACCTGATTTCAAAGGATAACTTTTGTGAGATACACCAGGCAAGACACTCAGAGAAGAATAGTGTAGATTGGAACCAATTTATGGGCTCCATGGCTTCAGGGATGAATGATCATTTTAATTCCAATGAGCAGGTTCAGCCGGAAGATGAAGATGATGAAGAAGATGTTGCATCTGATGAAGCTCCAAGTTTTGAGCATGTGGTTAACATGTATTAGTTTATAAACACTACCTAGAAGAAAACAACCATTGGGAAGGAACCCCCAATACAAAATGATCAATACAAATTGAGAAGTCAATGGAGCTCCCACTGTGATTGAGATACCAAAAGAAAATTTCAAGAAAATGATCCGAAAATTTGATCCACCGACATCCTCAACACAGAAAACACAAAGCAAGTCTAGGAAGACTGATCCAATGAAAAATACATCCATGAGAAGCTCACTTCAAAACACTTCATCAGACAATACAAACACAAGTCTTCCCCTGGACAACTCAGTGTGTCTTCCCTCTTTGGACTACAATATTGTTGAAGACATGAAGAAGACCCATGGGAACATATCTTTGTACAAGATTACCAAAATCATGAGTCAGCGGGATATTCTTTTGTGCACACTGGGGTAAATCTCCATTGAAAATGTTGCCTCTTCTAGCAAGGGACAAATTAAGTCTCCCAAATCACTCACATCTATACTCAACACACTTCTGGTGGAATAATCAAACTTGCTCTTCCCACCATTTTTGTTATCATTCCAAATATTCAACTTCAATTTCCACAACTATTTGGTTGACTCTCGTGCATGAGACATTGTCATGTCACTTTCCATTGCTAAACAAGCCAATGTGTAATGGAGCAGTATAGTCACGCAGATCATCCAAGTCAACCAAACATAGGTACCAACCATTGGTGAACTATAGGATGTAATCATCTAGTTATCTTCCAAAGGGCGAGTTCAACATTGCATCAACATTGTGATCGTGGACACCCCGAAAGCATATGGCTTACTGCTCAACAGAGACTAGTCTACCAAGTTGCAAAGATATTTTGCTACAAACTGGTCACACTTATGGCTTATGTATCAGGGCAGAAACAACCAAATTCATGGATTTAAGAGATCTGTGGTTTTTATTTTTCGAATCAGTAACCAGATAACCCACAGTATGAAAATTTTTATGCCAACTTTTCAAATCCCACGTGGGATCCATCATCAGGACTTATGAATGATGATAGAAGATGAGCTGCTATAGAGAAATAAATACTAATGAGGAATTTTTTTTTTTTTGAATCAGCAAACTGTCGGCTGGGAAATTTTATTCACGTGTTATCCAATTTGTATGTGAAACACAATGTTACTCCCTTGGATGGTCAGAATGAAGCGTTGGCTTTCGAAGAACTTTTGTTCTACAATTTCTTTCTTGAAACACATCTAGGGTGTTATCTTGCACAACTAAGCCCCACCCCACCAGATACATAGTTGGGTCTCCTTCCTTGCCCAACTAGTGAAAATGAAACTTTCATAGTACTTTGAAACAGTAGTAGCAGTAGTGTTAGCAGTACTAGCACAACAAGCGGTCCTTATATAGATGACTTGTGGGCCTTGTATTTTTATGGATCCAAAACACATGATGGCTCTGGAGTTAGGTGTGTTTTGATCAACCCAAGGAAAAGAAAACATTTAGTCTCAAGCTGCTTGGAGTTTGAGTGAAAAAACAACACTTCTGAATATGAAGCGCCCGTCTTGGGTTTGCACAAAGCCCTCAGCCTCAATGTTGTTATGTTGAAAGTGGTAGGTGCTTCATAGATTATGGTAAGGCAGGCATGTAACACCATACATTATTCCTCACCTCATCTTAAGAGTGACAAAAAAGAGGTATGGCACCTTATTTGTAATTGCAAGCTTTAAATATCATATGTGTGCCAATAATTTGTAATGCAGCTACAAATGATATAGCAAATGAAACTACTAGGATGACACCACTTAGGGATAGATTTACTATTGAAATTTTGTATAAGCCATCTATCCTTTACAAAAAAACTAATTTGCATGCTTTTTATGATGATGAACATATATTTCATTTCATGGCTAATTCTGATCTCTTCAAAGACACAACGATAGATGAAGGCATGCATGAGTAGTCTTGCAAGACACAACAAATGCTAGGAAAGGAAGCCCCATCCCCAAGGGTGAGGTTTCACTTGAGAAACTCTATGATTTGTAGAACCCCTTTAAAGGGACCAGCAACACCAAAACCCACAGTTCTACATTGATGCACAATAAATTTAACTTGGGAATGTAAAGAGATCTAAAGTTCATAAATCCTGGTATGTTTTGCACACCAATAGAATGACAAGCCTTTTTCTACCTTTTTAGATAGTAACATGATGTATTTGTGTGGAAATATGATGACCTGAAAACATATGACACACGAATAATCCAACATGTCACTCCAATCAAAGAAGGGGTCAAGTCATTTTAGCAAAAACTCAGAAAAGTCCATCCGTCACTTGAACCCCTCAAACAAAAATAATTGACTAAGTTGTTGGATACTAGAATCATATACAAGGTTTATCATTCTACTTGGGTTTCAAAGTTAGTTCCTGTAAGGAAGAAGTTTGGGGAGATCCGCTTGTGCGCAGATTTCTGAAACCTTAATAGGGTCTTGAACAAAGACAACTACCATGTGCCATATATGCTGCACATATTGTAGATAGTATTTGGAGCTTAAATGTTCTCTCTCCTTGATAAATTTTTTGGATATAACCAGGTTCTGGCAGTAGAACTTGATAGACTTAAACTATCTTCTGTATCAAGTGGGTTATGTTCGCTTACAAAAGAATTCCATTTGGGTTGGGAAATGCAGAGGTAGGGATATTAGGTTCAATGAGGAGAAGGCCATGCGAGTATCCCTTGAAAGGGAGATTGAGCTACATGCAGATGAGGATATTTTAGCTCCTAAGTTTGAGGGGCCTCATATTGATGTGGAGCAACCACACTCAGAGATTCAAAGAGTACATACATCCACTCAGGCAGAGTCTTTGAGAGAGGGAAGAAAGCATGCTAGAGAGGCTGACAGGTTGTTAGATGATGCATGGGATAATTTGGGAGCACCCTCTTCTTAGCGCAGATAGAGGAGGTCACCAAAGAGGTACACTAGATACATGACACTTATGGGTGCATGTGTTTTGATAGAGCCATCATCTTTTTAGGAAGTAATGTAGCAATTGGTTTGGGTTGATGCGATGGTGGAGGAGTATGACTCCATAGTTTGAAACACTGTTTGGGATGATGTTCCAGGACCAGAGGACAAGTCAGCTGTGAGAACCCTTGGCTTTACAATGGTAAAGAAAGCTACAAATGGTAGTGTGGAGAAGCATAAGGCTAGATTTGTGGTCTGTGACTTTTCACAGGTAGAGGGGATTGATTATGATGAGACCTTTTCTCCTGTTCCAAGGTACTATTCAATCAGATCAATTTTGACACTATCAGCACATATTGGTTGGAAGATCCATCATATGGATGTGAAGATTGCCTTCCTCAATGGCATGATTGAGGAAGAGGGGTACATAGAGCAGCTTGAAGGTTCTGAAACCTTGGAGAGTGAGTCACATATGGTTTGACTCAAGAGAGAGTTGTATGGGCTAAAGTAAGCACCCCTGTGCTTAGTACACCAGAATAGATAGTTACTTCACTGGGTTGGGTTTCACGAAGAGTGAAGCAGACGCAAACCTGTATCACATAGTGATGGAAGGTAAGTTGTTGTTCATTGTACTTTATGTAGATGATCTCATACTGACAGGTGATGAGAAGCTCATCAAATCTTGTAACGAGGACCTTGCAAGAGAGTTTGAGATGAATGACATGGCGCTCATGCATTACATTATTGGCATGGAAGTGTGGCAGGGAGATGGGGAGTTGTTTGTGTCTTAGGGAAAGTATGCCAATGAGATACTCAGGAGATTTTGTATGGAAAGTAGTAAACCCTTGGAGACTCCTCTGGCTGGTAACTGCAGGAAGGAGGATGCTACTTCAAGGGAAGTAATGGAAGCTATTGCTTACAGATAGCTTGTGGGTTCACTCATGTACCCAGTGAACACATGACCAGATATGTGCTATGCAATTAAACATATTAGTCAAGTGATGGTAAGGCCTACCACGCTGTATTGGAAGGAGGAAAAGCATGTATTGAGATATCTCAAAGGCACTGCTATGTTTGGGTTATGGTACAAATGGATAGAGGGAGTGAAGTTTCAAGGCTTCACCGATGCAGATTAGGCCGGGAGTCCATGTGATAAGAAGAGAACATCAGGAGGGATCTTAAGTCTTGGGTCAACGACATTTTCTTGGTAAATCAGGAAACAAAAATCAGTTGCACTCAGTTCTACAGATGTAGAGTACATGGTTGCAAGTCAGGCAACATGTGAGTCTATCTGGATGAGGAAGATCCTAGTTTGCTTGTTTGGTTAGCATATGGATCTGACAAAGATTTATTGTGATAACCATAGTTGTATCAAACTCTCTAGAAATCTAGTCTTTCATGATTGATCGAAGCATATTGATATCCAATATCATCATCTCAGAAATTGTGTATTGAGGTGGATGATGTTATTAGATTACATTCCCGTGGAGGAGGAAGATGCTGACCTCTTGACAAAGGCATTGTCAAGATGTAAATTTGAGTTTCACAGAAACATGATCGGGGTAGTTGATAATCCATTTCTTGTTGAGAGGGGTTGTTGAGAAATGTCAATAATAAATTATAGTTTAATTTGTCCTTGAGTTAAGCTATGAATTAAATTCAAATTATATTCTCATAGCAACTTAAAATAGTTGAATCAAGTTTATTAAACTTACTTAACTTAGGAAATTCAAGTTGGAAACCTTTTTTGAGTCATGTATATGTTCTCCCAACTTTGTAGGAGTCTAGTGTGAGTTAATTCTGTGTTGTAAAATAGAAGACTCAGTTTCATGAGAGAGTTCAATTAAATTAGTTCTCAAACTCATTGGGACAACTAATAGTGAGTTAAGAGTTAATGGTGACACTAATGAACTCCACTAGTGCTACTATAGTTAACTGAATATTCACTCATCATAAACTCATGCATGTCGATTCCAGGAAACACCTAGTTGAGACTAGAGTGCATGGACAATGTACTATTTTTTTTATATTTTTCTGAGTTGCATTGATAGTGCATGCAATTAGGAACTAAACCTTGAGGGATTGTGTTATTTTTAGAGGCTTTATTTCCCTTTAAATATAGATATCCTTAATAGGAATTACACATTGGAATAGAGACTTGGATAGCTTTTGAAGATGCTAATATTTGGCCTTGAGATTCTTTATGAGTTGGAGATTGAATTTGTTGAGTGCTAGGATTGTTCTAGAGAGAACAAGCATTTTAATTTCATCTTGATTTTCCAGATTAATACAAAATAGATAGTGGGGTTTTGAGTTGTGGCTTTCTTGGGATATTTATTATGTTATGTGCCTTTGATTCTCCTCTATTTATTATTGTTTTCTAGATGTTCATGGGCTTTTGATATAAAGAGTAGAAGTAGATTCTTGTCTCTTGATTTAGAAAACTCCACTAGCTTGTGAATCTACATTACTTTTCACAGTGAGATGGGAACCCTTCCTAGTAATTGACATGAATATTCCTATGTACCATGAAAGGATTGAGTTGAGCACCTCATTGAATATGACATGATGGTGTAGATAACATAATTTGCAATATGGACATCATTCCTATTTTGTAATGAAAATATTTATGTCATGACATGGATGTTTGGAATAGAGCATGCCTAAGAAGCATGGTGCATTGGCACAAACAAATTATGACATGATGACATAGTAAATAAAATGCTAGACCATGGGCCATGTGGCATTTCCTTGTAAGGACTTGCTTCCCCATGTAGGAGTTTTATTGATGTTGCATGAGTTAAGGGGCTAAATTTGAAATGTGAATAAATTTTAATCCAAAAGTCAAGTTGAGGTAAAATTCATATCGCTAAAGATCTCTCGATGCATTGGATGTAATGGTGTTGACCAATGTCAATTCCTCTAGCTTGGGGTGACAATATATTTTATAACCCCATCGGTATAGTTGGACCATGGAGCTTAGATTAGTTAAAAGTAACACTTCCCATTATCTTAGAAAATTCTAAGCACGTGGGAGGGAATGTTACAGTCTCCCTCACTAATTCCTTCTCCGATGCAATTTGTTTTTTACAAATGAATTCCTAATATTTTAGATCAAAAATTTTATATGCCACAGAAGGGAAAGATATTAACTGATATGTAAACTCATCCCTTAACCATCACTTAATATTCAACTCTATTTCATATATTCTCCTCTTCTTTCTACTGATTAACTCCCACTCATCTCTTAATTCCATTTGAGATTCTTATGCTTCTAGGGTCAACAATAGCTACAAATGTTTAATTTTCATCTGAACCACTCCATCTCATGTCTCTTGTTTCTATTTATATATTCTTGGAACCTCTATTTTTTATAAATCCTAATTTAACTCATTCAAGCCTTTTAACTAAATTTGGCATCTGAAACACCAAATTTCTAATATCAATGTTCTTTTTTTTAAATTTTGTGCCCAAACACCAAATTTAATCCAATCATATCTCCTTATTTTCATGTTCCTTAAAGTATATGATCACAAGACAGGATAAAGTGCTTAAGCAATAAGGGAACTTAGGCCTTAAGTCATGTAACTCACCCAAATTAAAATTCCAATGTTTTCTAAAGCATTCTACATGATCTAATTACAACTGTTGACAAAGATGTTACTTCGCCCCCCACCTGTTTATATGAACTTTAACAAGGGGGTCCACCTTTTTTTCCTATGTATATTTAAGTATCCCCAAATATTTTAATTTTTTCATAGTGATGTCACAATCTAATCAAAATGAATGAAAAATAAGTCACTTCCCTCCCTTCTTATCTTAACTTTAGCCCGGGGGGGGGGGGGGGTCCAATGTTTTTTTCCTATGGCATTTACTATTATGTAATGTACCAAAGGAGGTTAATGAGGGCCTCTTAATATCACTTTCTCTATGCATTGATGGCTTATGGACAATGGGCCATTTCATGTCAATGTCACCGCCACATTATGTTTTTCACCTGTCATCCCACATCAGTCCCACATGTCGCTTGAAAAAGGTCCACTTAGCCGACAAAAAATTCCAAATACACCAACTACATGTCATGAACATAGGGTGTCATGTCATCATCTACTACCTGTCTTTACCTATATATATTTCTATATAATTTGGGGTCCACTTGAAATTTTGCACTAGGAAATATGGTATTTAGATTCATCCTTTAGGTGTTACCTATTGTGTCTTCTACACATAAAATGCCTATATAATCACTAATATATTAGATCAATCCAATTATCCACCAATTCAGACTATCAAACAACATCCACCTAGCTTGACCCCTTGGATGGATGGATATCTAGTGGTCTTTTAGAATCATGAGCCATCAGAAGCTTGACTAGAATGCATCACTTAAAACTCATTATTTTTCTTCCCCCTAGAGATATAGACTAGTTTCCATATACCACTATAAATATCTCTAAGTGAGTTACCCAAACAAGCTTTTTCATGTGCTTTTGAACAAGTTACCTATAGGAAAAATGCCTTCAAAGGTAGGCTAACTCGAAAAGGACCAAGTTATGATAAGCTTAGAAAATTTCTAATATAAATGACTAAGACATTAATAAAAACATAGGAATTATGATTGAAAACTCAATAGGATCCCCTTGAACTCGATGTTACATTACATCAATGGCTAGACTTGACATCAATGTCAACAACTACCAACATAATGCACAACAACTTAGTGTAGATCAATGTATTGCTCCAATTGGAATATTCATGTCACAAGATCATTATGATTAAAGTTCCTCATGTCGACCTTTGGGATGAAGTATATCCTTGGTGCTAACTTGAAACCCTATTGGTTATGTTTTTTTAATTGAATATTTGTGCTCTCTAAATGTGATAAAATACGCCCCATATGAGATTGATTTCCAACACAATCATTCTCCTTATTTTCATGATTTCTTTGGATTTCCATTTTCCTTTTAGGAGGCCTCATTGGTAGAATATTTTCCATATAATTTATTCTTTCTTCCATCTTTTTCTCTTCCCCCATATCTTTAATTCATCCTTGCACTTATGATAACTAACTTTCCAGCTTGGATACCTAGTACTAAACATCTTCTATTTCATCATAAGTCATCAATCACATTTGTGTACGTTGAAGTGGTGAAATAAATTTTAAATAACCCTTAGGAGCCACGTATGTAAAAAGTGATGATCTTTTTTCCCTCTTTATCATAATTTCAAATCACAAAAATTAGATCTTTCAATCAAAGTTTATGCAAATTTTACATTATGTACCCTTAGATACCCTAATTTATTGACTATCTAGATGGTTGATCTATGTTGTAATATATATCTTAAATTTCAGTCCTTTTTAATATGAAATTTGTCCCTCCATCACTTTGATATATATTCTTTATAATTCCATAGGTTTTACCAAAATTTGACGTGTCAAATGAAAGTTAATGTGACTTTTTTTTAAAACTTGCTAATTCTTTACCTTTTCTCAAGTCAAAATATTTATACCATGAAATGTGACAAAGTTTTAAATATTATTTTAAAATTTATACCTAAGGTACGCAATTATGTCTCCTCGAAGACCTAAAAAATTTATTTTTTTATGAAACTTTTATAGGATAAGGTTACCATAAAGCTTCCAAAAATGACTTTTTTGGAATTAATTTTAAGAGTATTTACAAATCCCAACTTCCACAGTGTACATCTCCAAACATATTGTCAACCATAATCCAAAATATATATCAAATGTACCAATACATCTCTCCTTAATCTAACAAAAGTTCGATGGTCTGAAGTGTCCTAGAAGAAATCTATATCATAAATCTCAATATCACTCATTTGAGATTGATTTTAGGGACATTTACAAAACTTGACTACCATAACATGTATATTTGAAGGTATGGTGAAATAGAATCTAATTTTTTTTATTATATATACATTGAAATATTTCCTCAATATTTTGAAATTTTTAGGGTTTGGAGCTTCTCTAGAAATAAGTTTTAGTGAAGACTCCTCAATGACTTGTTTGAAGAAGAAAAACCATACATTCATATATTTACATACTGACTATTATGAACAATGTCCCCTTAAAAAAATAATGAGTCAATAATGAATGCAATGTATAAGAAACGATGAGATAATCCTATGGCTAGGTCTCCTAGGTATAGATATAGGAGACAAATGGTATAACTATAATCAAAGGATGGAATACAATATTCTAGCCTCCATAAAAATATAAAAATATAATGATATAGGTAATGATTCAGTATATGGGGATTAACACATGGTTTTAGCATTAACATGGGGCCTTAACAAAAGATAATTGTATTATTATATATTTATCGCATAAGTTTACTATTGTAGAGCATAATCAAGCATTGACTTTTTCACCTATACATTGCCAAAACACCCAATTTAGCTAAGAATATTCTTGAAATATTCTAAACAAATATTAACCATAGCCTATCATAATTATCTATGCTCAAATGTTGTGAATCATAATAATGGTCCTTCAAAATTAAACATATTTAAACACCAAAAACCATACTCAACTATAATTAACTGCAATAAAACAATAGCAACAATAATTAAATAACCATAATCATATGTCACCAACCATATTTAACAATCCTAAAACATAATCATCCACAGATGAAACATCATTAAATATTATTAAATATACTAAACGACAATCAACCATATTCATTAATTATTTTGCTAAAAAATTAATCACAAGAACCTTTTAAATATTAGATATTATAATTCAAAGTATTTTTTAAGTCATTATTATAACATCAACTCTATATCATTAATATTCAACTATACTTATAAATACAACCTAGATTCATGTTAAAAAATATAGCATTAATATATTGGAGCATGTTTTACGTCAACATAATATAATTTAATATAAACACAATATAATCAATAATATTCATGGTGAGGAATTTCTTTCTCAAAAT
>APFE030537031.1:46707-81226 GCA_000404065.3 Pinus taeda
GAGGAGCCATCTCAACAACAATGTACTTCAAATGTATGTAATCATGATTGAATTTGTACATATAAAACAAAAATATAATTAATATTATTTTTCTAGTATTTTGTTGCAAAAAAGAAAACAAAATGGAACTCAATCAGCACATAAAATAGGACAACAAGGAAGAAAAGGGTTGATTTCAAAGTTTGTGACTAATTATTAATATTTCCTTATAACAATTGAAGGTTTCATTTTTTTGTATTTTAAGTTGTTTTACATCAACCATTTCAAATAAGTGCTAACATACATAGAAGATCCATCAGAATAATAATATGTATATATTATCTATGTTGTTTTACTTCTTTGAGTTTATAATTAATAGAACAAAAGAAAACCTTTATATTAAATCTATAATTTATAATGGGGTTCAAAACATGTAGGCAACAAAGTATGGAACTACACTAGTAGAAGACTTGTTGCAACAAGGCATGAGACTTGGTTTTGAAACCATGTGCACAGTTTATGAGTCACTTCTTCTTATGGTACATTCCTATTAAATTTACATTCATGTATATTATTTATTTCAATTTTCATTATCCTTACCAATGTATATATACTCATTAAAATTTATTTTTATGTTTGTAGATGGAACTTAAAGAAGACAATAAAAATCAGTGCAATGAATAAAACATCCCTCGGAATAACGAAATTCATTGAACTATCTCGAGCACTAACAACAGTTCTAGTGAAGAATGATGATCTATTTGGATCTCAATGCAACCTGTTGTATTTTTTGAAATAATTGTCTATGAAAATCAAAAGGTTTGTTCAATGTAATGGGCATCATGTCCCAATTGAAAGACAAAGGGTTACCAATAAAAATCCCATTTTGTATGACAAGGAACCTCTTATTGATTTATAATAAAACACAATTTAATTTACTCTATTGTGTTATCCAATGTCACTGTGAAATGTTACACCACTGATTAATTATATGGTTGATTAAATATTATAATGAAGAGATGCAAAATATGATAATATAACAAATTAATCGAAACATCATGTAAAATTGCACTAATCGGATTTTTTTATAGGAATATTGTTATAAGATATTTTTGTATTTTTCGATGAATAACATATTTAAAAAATTACAATAATTTCATTGTCATTGGTCGATGTTTCAAAAAAAAATCTCATACAAAATATTGGTGCATCCATAATATAAAAACACATCAGTGCATTATATTATATAAAAGGATCATCACTGCATGATTTTGCATGATCGATGCCTTTTTAGAAAATAACAAGATCATGGCATTTATCTCTTCAAAAAATGATATTGTTTGTAATTAACGAGCTGGTGCATTGTAATTCTTAACGAACCAGTGCTTTTTTAGAACTAACACCCTAGTCCTACAATACTATTTCCAGCCCTGGTGCATTATTAATATTAACAACATCAATCCTTTTATATAACAAACACACTAGCACATTTATAAAATTGTACACATTGACACCGCGAGTTTAAATAGACGCATCCGGACGAGTGTTATGAGTGTAAATACCATCTTGAGGAATCGAAATATTATTCTTAACCATAGGCTTCATGAAGCACTCCAACATTTCCTTCATAGGATGGAAAGTAAAAGAAATTGAGGAGATAGGTAGGAAATTTGATTTCCATATTTCCCAACTTCAACATTATCGCAAGGAGGCACCCAAATTGGTACTAGAAACAAAGGAGGACAAGGAACAAAAGAAACAATAGGTTCTACCCCTGAGATTAGAGGTGTCTCATGATTTACAAATTTTTGATAAAAGGAACATCTCAGAGCTTAGATTCACACTAATTCAAAGATATATGAACCAAATGTTAAAATATTGACTTAAAGAAATGCAAATCCATATCTTCTTCAGAAAAATCACAACATAAGTGAAGGAATCTATTATATCCTTAATTGAATCTTTAGATTCCATTGTAATATGCTTGATTCTTTTATAAACATATTTATAATCATACCTATCAAAATGTTGATGAATCTCCTTAAGAAATTGTTGAAAATAATGGATAGAGGCATATAGTAAGGTATCTCACCATCGATTAAAAGGACCCTCAAGAGTGAGGGTGAATAGAATAAACACAACATATTCATCATCAATTTCATAATATTTACAAAACCAAAGAAAATCATTTATGTTTTTGGATAAAAATGTACCATCCTCACCATCAAACCTGAATATTTAATGTTTACCAGGAGGTAAGTTAGAAAATCACTCAATTGGAATATTGTAATGAGCCATTTGAGATAAGAGATTCAAAATAGATTCAATTTTCATAGCTTTTTATCTGGCTCTCCTTCTAACGCCATAATGTTAATGGCATTAGATACCACCAACATACAGAGGGTCTCCCCGATGTGAAGTCCCAGTTAGACCTCACACCATTTAGAGTAAGAGCATCATCCATGGTATCAACACAACCGCAATAACAGAAAGGTTCACCTTTGTTTTAATAGATAACATAGGATAATATATACATAGACCTTAAACAAGAAAGTAAGTTTGCATTGTGAAACACCAATTGCAATGTGTAAAAGGAGTACTCCCCAAGTGGGAGATGAGAGTGAGTGTATGAAAGGAGGTAATAATAATAACCTAAGAGATACACACAAGATCATGAAAATATTCATTAGAAAAACAGTTCATGTAATGATTATTAAAGAAAATACAACAAGATGAGTACCAAAGCCATCGAAATAGCTTAACTTCTCGAGTACATACGAACACAAGATATATTGTAAACATCCCAAGAATAGACCTAAAACTTTCGTGATACATGTATGAAAATGTGTTGGCTCATTAAGATTCAATTAGGTGACAAATCCAAGTACATAGTTACAATGATGAGACACTAGTTCCATTAGTGGATTATTAAGTCACTTCTTGCTTCTCCAAAGAATAGTTAGATCTCCTATGCAAAATAGAGACACCAAGACTAGCCCTCCAAATATTAATCATCCAAAAATCTCTTTGCTTGAGTTATGAGATTGTGTTTATATAATAAGAGGAATGATGTTTCATGTCCCTTGAAGCTTGGTTTACCCTCATGAATCATGGACTTCTTAATATGTCCTTTGGACTTCGCAACAAATTTTGAACTTAATGACCTTTTGATTTATCTGTTTGTCTTGTCGGCATATATGAATATGTGACCCTTCATGTTCCACATATGACTCTTTGACTTCCACACATTAAAGTTTTTTCATTTCTTGAGAATACATCATTACATTCCACGTGATGATGTGGCATGACATATGGACACACATTAAGTATTATGATGACACTTGTACAAGATACAAATTGACAATGATGACATGGACTTCATGATGAGGTGGAAATTCCAAGTTGTCTTCATTACAACTTGACCTTGCATTCTTGATGGTATATGTTGGTGGCTAGATTTGCATACTTTTACTCACCCCTTTTACCCTGTTCTTTTATGCATTTCATGCCAATAGTGGTTAATCAATATCTTAAATTGCATAAGTATACCTCTCATAATGTCTTTATATATTATTGGTTAATGAAGCATAGTCCTAGGGGATTATTATCAAAGTGACTTGCTAATTCAGTTATTTATACAGATTTAGAGGGAGAATGACTAGGACCATGATTCAATTAATGATGCTATCAAACTGACATTGCTATTCTTGAACGTTGGATGCAAAAATGAATCAACCCTTCGATTAACACTTCTATATTTTAACATTCTATTTTCATTCTGAAAACCACCATGTAATTAAGGGCAGACAACGTTGTAATTCTAGGAGCTGTATCATTGAAAAATTGTATAGAGTAGAGTTACAGGCTATGAAATACAACATTGTTAAGAGGCGTGAATTTTGCAACTGAATACTCTAACTTTGAATCTATAACATCACAGTTGTAGTATTTATTTTATTAATGATAAATTGATCTTCTCAGCATATCGTGATTCTTTGATCCCGCCACAGCCCTGATCAGGGAATTGAGCCCGCTCTCCTTATTAGGTGTTGTTGGAATAGATGTGTGTTAGGTTTGTTTCTATAATTTTATTATTGTTGTGAATTTTTATCAGTGAGTTTATGTGAGTCCTTATTGTTTTTACTCATATCTTTTATTACAGTTATTACTTGTTGTTACTCTTACTTGCTGTTAAAATATTTCTTACGGTTACAAATTGATGAATTTATAGTTAATGTTCACTATTGGGTATGGAAACTATGGCCTGCGCATACAGTGCATGATAGGCTTCAAACAAATGGTAGAACCACAGGCTAAGAATTAAATGGGGTTTGGTTGAATTTCATCATTCATACTTAGACACCAACATTTTGGTGTCATTTCTAGGGAGGCTATCAAAGGTGCAAAACTACAACCAAAATTGACCATAGGATTGATCTCTCATCTTGGGGAAGAAATATTACACATTTCTCTAGGTCTTGAGTGTTAGTTTTTTTTTTTTTTGGTTCTTTGCTTTTCTTGTTTTTGTAGGATTATTCTGTCAACCTGGGGAAGGAATTTTTTATCACCTTGCTCCAAGTCTGGAGCTTCAGGTTGTTTTGTTTCGTTTTGATGAGTATTTTTCTCTCATCCTAAGAAGGGAACTTTTATCTTTCACCATGTTTCAGGTCTTGAGCTTGATTTCTATTATTTGATTGTTTTCTTTCTTTTTTTTTCTTTAGGGGCCACTCTCTCATCCTAGGGAAGGAGTTTCTTACCCTGCTCCAAGTCTTAAGATTTTAATTTGTTTGAGTGTTTCCTTTTTAGTTCCTAATTGTATGAATAGAGACACTGATAAAAGGGATAGAGGGAGACCCCCGAAAAGAAATTGGATTGGTTTGTGCAGAAAAACTTACATCCAGGAGATCATCTGAAGGGATGAATTTGGAGCATTGTCATGAGGTACTACCAGGGTGAGATGTCATATGAGATATGGAGGGAAATATGTTTCACAACCAAAACCTTCTTCAAGAGCATAAGTGAAATTCGGGGAAGAAGAAGTAGCAAGCAGAGAATCTGAGGAACTACATATTGCAAGTTCAGGGGAAAATGATTTGAAGGAATTTTTGGCACCATTGGATGAAGGTAGTACTATAAAACAACTTCCATCACATGTTATAGAACAGCCAATGCCAGAACCTGTTGAAATTCTAAGTGATTATTGGGAGATATTCATGGCCCCTACAACTTCTTCAATTGAATTCCCAATTGGAGATATCAGAGGTGATGCACCTATGAAGCCTATTCCTTTCACAACACTACCAAAATTCCATGGTCTTACCTCCAAGGATCTGAACACATTCCTCTTTTCAATTCAACGTTGTTTATTAGGGGTATGATTACAATTCTGATGCTTAGAAATTGAAGATATTTCTCGCTACTTTGAAGGGCATAGCTATGAGATGGTTTATGGGTTTGGGAGGAAAATCCATTGCTACATGGGAAGATATGAAAACGATTTTCCTTGAGAAATATTAGGACTACGACAAATCTCGAGATGTAAAGGAAGAAATTCTTAATATCATGTAGAAATAGGATGATAATATGGAATATTTTGTGGAACTTTTTCAATATAGTTTGCAGAGATCCTGCCACAGTGAGTTGGACAAGAATATCTTGAAGATCAGTTTCCTCAAGGAAATGAGGGAAGAATCTCTGGAGCTATTAAATGTAGTAGGGAAAGGAGATATATCAAAGGAGGAATCTGATACCATCTATAAATTATGCATCAAGTGCTCACAAGGGGTTGTGAGACATAGGTAGGGAATCTGAACTCTCAAACCATCCAGCGGTAGAGTTACAAAGGTTGAATTTGGGTATCTGCTGCACAACCTTAGAATTGATACCCTCAGCACATTATCATCGTAGCTAGATGTGTTGTAGTTTGAGAAGAAATAGATAGAAGTAGAGAAGGCCATGTCCATTTTCTGCCCTCAATGCAAGAAGAAGCATTTGTTGAAGGAGTTTACATTAAATTATGTGGATGCTTGTGCTATATGTGAACAGATTCATTCCATAAGAACTTTCCATCTCTTCCTATATTTAGGGAAGTATTTCAGGGACAAATGAAGAAGCCTAAAAACTATATTTTATGGGATCAAGGAAACCATGGCAACCATGGCCGCTGAGTATGAATCGAGGTATACCTCAAAACCCATCTCAGTATTTCAATAATATGAATGTCGATGAGTAGTTTGTACCTTTTTCACCCTCTTGGTTGCAGTCTTACTAGTATCCAACACCATGGAAACCCTTGTATCCTTAATCTGGTCTGAATTATTCATGGTCCTAGAACTAGCATGGACCTCCTCCTCCTCCTTCAAGACAATTCTACCAACCTATGTCGAAACAACATCTACAACTACCATCTAATACACCCACTAATAATCCTCCCCTTTGTTCTCAATTGCTTGCCCAACCCAATTTGAATTGAAATAATAGAGGGGCTCAAAAATTTTAGACACTCAACCTCCCTGCATATAGTATTTCCACTATGGAATGTAATGAATTAAATCTTTGATCTAGTCAAGTTGTCAACATTCAGACTTCATCTATAATTGTTGAGCATACTGACGATGAAGTCTCAGAACTAGAACAAAGGACCATAGGGGAAGAGCTAACGCAAATTCTTGTAAAGAAACAAACCCCTTCATAGAATATTGTTGGTAGAGGGTGTCAGAATGGTCCACCCTATCTTGGAAGACTATCTTTGAGCGAACAAAATCCTCATCTTGAATTCGACGTTTTGTAAGAATTTCATAATTTATTTGCTAAAATTTCATTAATTCAAGCTATGAAGGAAGTACCAATTTATGCTAAGATAATTAAATAATATGGTTCTAAGAAACCCAATAGAAAACTAGAGGACCCACTTACTAGTCATACCTGTCATATACGGGGATCTTGGGAATCCAATTTTGATAATGTAGATTGATGGGGTGGATATCCAAAATGTACTAGTGAATTTGGAGGTAGTGATTAATGTTATAACTTCTACTACTATAATTACCCTTGGTGTATGAAACATTAAACCAACTCCCACCATCCTATAATTCACAGATCAGTTAACAATTAAACTAGTAGGGAAGCTGCATGACATCATTATTTTGGTAGACTCATGGAAAAACCCATTAACCTTCTAGTTTTACATATCCAATCCCCAACTAGTAGTCACCCTTCGATTTTAGGAAGACCTTGTCTCGCAACTGCAGATGCTTACATTGGGGGTCAGTCTGGAAACATGGTAATATCTAATGGGGAAGTTACAAAGAACCTTATCCTATGCCCCCTACAAAACCAAGTTCATCTGATAAACCTAGATTTACCTTGATTCAAAAGTCTCTACCTGCCAAAGAGCCCAAACCTAAAGGTGAAGAAATTAGACCCATCCTTACCATTAGCGAGGTTCTCTGTTGTAAAGATGAAATGAAGTACGATGTCATTAGCACCTTTCTCAATGGTCCTGACTCTGTTTCTGATTCAACCCATCAACCGTTAGAAACTTTCACGAGCTAAAATATTCAAGAAGATATCAAACTAGAAACAAAAATAGAAAAAAAAAATGAAAGTGCACATCATAATAGTGTTCCTGTAGAAATTGAACCAGGGAAGACATTGAATATTAATCCTAACCTTTCACACTCCAAATCCGAAAAACTTCTAAAAGTCCTTTGGGAGTATAAAGAAGCATTTGCTTGTGAGTGTACTGATATGAAAGGCATCCCTACTGATTTATGTACTCATCATATATACATTAAAGAGGAATTTTGACCTATTAAGCAGCCGCAAAGAAGAATGAATCTTGCCTTAAAAAACATTATCAAAGATGAATTGCGTAAGATATTAAATGTGGGCTTTTTTTATCCGATATCAAATTGTAGATGGGTTTCCTTGTTGGTCATTATTCCTAAGAAGAATGGAAAGTGGCGAATCTATGTTGATTATAAGGACATAAACAAAGCAACTCGGATAGACCATTTTCCCTTACCCTTTATTGACCAAGACCTCGATACATTAGCCATGAATGAGATTTTCCCCTTTCTAGATGGATTTAGCAGATAAAACTAGATACAAATAGCTCTTAAGGATTAGGACAAAAGTACCTTCACACCCCTTGGGTAACCTTTTTCTACCGAGTCCTTCCATTTTGCCTCCATAATGCACATGCTACCTTTCAAAGGGAAATATCAGGAATTTTCTTTGATCTATTCAATGACAGTGTCAATATTCACATGAATGACTTTACCGTATATGGGGCTTCCTTTACAGAAGCTTTGAAAAACTTAGAGAAAGTACTTGAAAAATATAGGCAGACACATGTTTCTCTAAGTACAGTCAAATGCCATATGATGATGAAGGAAGGGATAGTGACAAGACACTTTCTTTCAACTACAGGAATTCAAGTTGATCTTGCAAAGGTATAGGTAATTTTAAATTCCCTACGCCTAAGACACTGACAAAGCTACGAATATTTATTGGTTATGCTTGCTATTATAGGCATTTCATATAAACAAATTCTAAAATAGCATTCCTTCCTTTCCCATTGTTGCCTAAAGATGCTGAATTTGTGTGGACAGATGAATGTGAAGCAACTTTTGTAGAAATCAGGGAACTGGTCTACAAGGCTCCAATATTACGTGGTCCTGACTAGAAGCTCCCATTCCACATCTCTATTGATTCTTGTCAAATAATAATAGGAGTAGTTTTGGGGCAACATGAGGAAAAGAAGTTGTATGCAAATTTATTATGCCAACAAGAATTTGACCCATGCTGAATTAAATTACACGGTAACTAAAAAGAAGTCCTTGGCTGTCATTTATGCTATTAATAAATTTTGGCATTACATCATAGGATATCCTACTTTTGTGTACACTAATCATACAACTATCATGTATCTGATGAACAAACCAATAACCCCTGGTCGTGTTACAAGATGGTTGTTGATAATTTAGGAATTTGATATTACCATTGTAAACAAACTAGGGAAAGATAACGTGGTCACAAATTTCTTGTGTAGGATGACTACTAGTGATGAAGGTACACTTATAGAAGATAGTTTCCCAGATGAACATATTTTTGCAATTTCTACTCACATTTTGTTGTATGCTGATATTGCTAACTTTCTTGCTATAGGAAAAGTGCCTCAATATGTGCCTTACAGAGAACAACAAAAGATTATCCATCATAGTTCTCATTATTCATGGATAGAGGGATATCTCTTTATATAGGATCCGATCAGCAAATTCGGCACTGCATAAGTGGAGATGACATCTATGATGTTCTGAGAGCTTCTTATGATGGGTCATGTGTTACAATTGGGACACTATTGGCCTTCTATTTTTCATGCTGTAAGGAAATATGTTATAGGATGCGATAGTTTCCAATGGATGGGCCAGCTTGGTCGGGTAGATGAAATGCCATTATGGCCTCAACTAGCTCTTGAGCCTTTTGAAAAATGGGTTATCGATTTTGTTGGGTCATTTAATCAACCTTCACAAAAGAAAGCTCACATTCTAGTTTTCACAAATTATGTAACAAAGTGGATAGAGGCCAAGGTTGTTGCAAAAGCAATCGAACAGGTTGTTTCAAACCTTTTATTTCAAGAAATTGTTGCACTGTACAAAGATCATAGAGAGATAGGTTCAGATGGAGGGGCACATTTTACATCACATCTGATAGGAGGACTCATGAAGAAATATGGAATCAAGCATATGGTAACATCTCCATATCACCCTCAAGTGAATGGTCAAGTCGAGAGCACAAACAAGGTACTAGAGAATATTCTTACGAGGATTATAGCAAACCATCATCGAAATTGGGCTAAAAAACTTCTTAAGGTACTATTGGCATATAAACCGACATGGTGGAACATAATATGGTTTTCACCATATGAGTTTGTCTATGGGAAGTCCCCTTTGTTTCCAGTGGAATTCAAAATTAGTATGCTTAGGACAAGCCTTGAATTAGTTTTAGATATTTCAGAAGCCCAGAAACACCTCATGGAATAGTTGAATGAGTTGGATTAAATTCATTTGGTAGATGTCTAGAACACCTATGCAATTCAACAGCAACAAACTAAATGGAACAATAAATTCATTAAGAAAAATTTGTTTCAAATAGGGGATTGGGAATTACTCCATGATTCTCGTTTCAAGGATTTTAAAGGAAAACTCCATTCCAAGTGGATGGGAGCATATGAAGTTGATATGATGTTTTATAATGGGACTATTAGACTTATCATAATTGATTAGGCACATACTCCTTTGATCGTGAATGGAAATCATCTAAGATTATATCACCCTCTAGCTTCAAGCGAGTCCTTTATCAAATATTTCTCTAATAACTCTAGTTTTGAAGTTATTAGTGCATGGAATTCCTTCTTTGCACCCATGATTTAATATATATTATATATATATATATATATATAATATATATATATATATATATATATATATATATATATATATATATATATATATATATATATATATATATATAGATATATATAATGGTGTTACTACTCTATCAATCTTTTTCTTGTTGGTACATCACTGGCGTTGTTACTCCTTTGGTGTTGTTACTCTGATAATGAAAATTTCGTCTAAGTACTTCACTAGTGTTGTTACTACTTCACTATTGTTACTTTGATCATGGTAATATTGACTATGTACTTAACTGGTTTTGTTACTCCTTCGATGTTGTTACTCCATGGTGATGACAATTTCATCAAAGTATTTTAGTGTTATTACTCCTTCGGTCTTGTTACCCCATCAGCGTTGTTACTCCATGGCGATGACGATTTTGTTGAAGTATTTCGATGTTGTTAATACCTTGTTGTTGTTACTCTACTGATGTTGTTACTCCATCATGATTTAATCTAAGTATTCATGTGTTATTACTCCTTCGATGTTGTTACTCCACTGGTGTTGTTACTCCATCATGATGTTGTCTAAGTATTTCAATGTTGTTACTCCTTTAGTGTAATTACTCATTTGGTGCTATTACTCCATCGTGATTTCATCTAATTTTTCAAGAGATGTTGTTACTCCTCTGTTGTTGTTACTCCTTCGATGTTGTTACTCCCCCACTATTGTTACTCTGTCAAGGTAGGTTACCTAGATATGTCCCCAATCAACTTTATGGATTTGATTAATAATTCATGCGACATGACTTGACATGACCGCAGACGGTCATCCATTAGTTGCGGGGAGGTAATATAATGATGGATCATTATTACTTTTATCAAACCTTGTGTTAATCATGATTCTCCACCATATTTCACATGATGTCCATATGCATCACAACTTGAATTTAGTATCGTTGTACTAGTGGAAGATCCTTTTCAATGTTGAGAAATAATTACAATTATTTATTTCCATTATTATCCATTATTCTTCGTGATTTTTCTATATTTTCATCGTTATCCTTCTGATTTTTACTTTCACTGCACTCCATCCTTGTCACAGAATTTCACGACACTCCATCCCTTTCACAAGCTCTCACTGGAAATCTACCTTCTAGCACTCCCTCCCAATGGTCTATTGTTACTCCAAATTGTTGCTACAAGCAATTGAAGAATGGGTGGACAAGCTATGAGACACAAGCTAGAGAATATAGAGCAGGTTCGATGTAATGCATATGCTTGGCAAGTTTTCTTCGATGCAGGGTGGCATGTTTATTTTGACGTAGTTCAAGGATATGATGAACCCATCATGGTGGAATTTATGTTAAACTTGGAAGGAAATCACTTTAAATTCCATGGATTGGATATTTCTATGATAGAGGAAGCTATTTAATTGTTATTAGATTGTAGCAAAGAGGTAATAAATGGTTCTCTTGGAAGTCTCCTCTGTCAGAGTTTCCAGAATTGCTTTTATGGGCCGGGGACATAGTGGTCTAGAAAGTAAAAGGGTATGATCATAAATCACTGCCATATCCATGGGGTGAGGTGGCATATTTTGTAATGAGGTATGTTACATGTTAAGGTCACTTATCTACACTGTTTAAGTATCACTTCAAACTTCTTGCATGCCTTTGGTTTCGGCATGCATAGGTTCATGTTTTAGATATGCCATACTTCCTATGGAGTAGCCTTAAATTAATGGTGCAATCTGCTCGATGGTCTTGACAACCATTATAAATGCTTACAAATCATGGGTTGGTAAGATTATTGGTGATACATGCTCTATCTTGGACCTCTGTGGCTTGCCCACAATTCACTGAATTGGTGGAGGAAGAACTTGTTGGCATGTTACCTGCATGAGAAGAGGAAGAAGATGTAGCAATGGAAGAAAAGGCCATAGACAATGTTGTTTGAGCATCGCCTGTTGGCCCAACATAGATGGATGCATTGGAGGTAAAAGGGAGTGCAGTTGATGATCTTCCACAAGAACCAGTGTTAACTAAAAATCAAGGAGAAAAATAACCACCCATGGGTGTAGCTACAGGTGGTTCTAAGATGCAAGAACCGGCATCACTTGTCTGCACAATTGAAGAAACTGTGATTGAGAATGTAGGTGATGTTGTTACACAAGAACTAGCACCACTTGTCTAAACAATTGAAGAACTCTTGGTTGAGAATGTAGGTGGTGTTTTTACACAAGAACCAGCACCACCTGTTCAAACAGCCGAAGAACTTATGATTTAGAATATAGGTGGCATTGTTACACAAGAAATAGCACCACCTATCCAAACAATTGAAGAACTTTTGGTTGAGAATGTAGGTGGTGCTATTACACAAGAACCAACACCACCTGTTCAAATAGTTGAAGAACCTGTGATTGAATAGGTAGGAAGAGAAAAGGAGAGCATAGAAAAATATGTAGATATAGAAGAAAACGAAGGAGGGCTTGCATTAGTAAGCAACGAGAGAATGAAAAATTGATCAAATCATTACTCATTCTCCTTTTCTTGCATCCTTTCCAAGAGGGGAAAGGAAAACACGTTCCTCTATATGTATGGAGAAAGAAGAAGCTTCTCCTCTAATCCTAAAATTTGTTGGTAAGGTTAAGGGCACCATTATCGACATGGTTATTCAAAAACCAGTGTCTATTGGTCAAGCAATTTGCATCATGAGATGCCACAATGTTTTGGATCAGCATTTGATGTGTGAATTATACAGTCATGACTACTTCTACGGAAATGATCAATCATTTAACCCAGTTCAATATGTAGGAGACATGCAACTCGGAGATTTTACATCCTACACCCTCAACCAGGATAGATGGAAAAAGCATTTTGATGCGTTTGAAGAAAACTAGGTAAATAGGCAACTTCTCACTAGGATGGAGAATTGTCAGTTGGTGAAGCTTTATAAAAGACACGAGAGCCTTTTGGGAATCGAAGGAAATAAGGAGAAGACGTTGGAAAATCATCAATGTTGTATTGATATATGAAAAAAAAATACCTTCACTTGTTAGGAGGATACTCGGGATAGCTTCCAGAAAAGGTGGATGCTTTCATCATCAACTGTTAGGATACATGAGCCTTTTGGGGCCCCCAATTTTTCTCGGGCTCTAACAAGGTACCTCGGTACATTGTGTGTTTGTGACTTCATGGGATCTGATGAATGTGTTTGAGGTTTTGCTTTACCATCATCTAGCTACTAGATGATCAGTACACTCCATCGTACTAGGGAAGCACAGATTGGTGTAAAGAAGTTGTCCAAACAGATGGGTATAAGCCTCTACGCATAGAGATTTCTACCAAATATGATCTTGCACAACTTCACATTGACCATCGCAGCCCGAACCCAGACTTACGTAGGCGACGAACTACATGAGAACATGTAGTAAGGCTAGTTGGGGGGAGATGTTGGTGGCTAGATTGGCATACTTTTACTCACCCTTTCTACCCTATTATTTTACCGATTTCACACCAATCATGGTTAATCAATATCTTAAATTGCATAGGTATACATCTCGTCATGTCTTTATGGATTATTGGTCAATGAAGCATAGTCGTAAGGGATTATTACCAAAGTTACTTTCTAATTCATTTATTTTTTCATATTTATAGGGAGAATGACTAGGACCGTGATTAAATGAACGATGTTATCAAATTGATAGTGTTATTATTGAATGGTGGATGCAACATTGAATCAAGCCTTTGATTGACACACTAATATCTTTTAACATTATGTTTTCATTCTAAAGGTCACCATCTAATTAAGGGAAGATAGTGTCATAATTATGGGAGCTGTATCATTAAAAAATTGCATAAAGTAGAATTGGAGGTTGTGAAAGGCAACACTATTAAGAGGCATTAAGTTTGCAAGAGAATACTCTAACTTTGAGTCTCTAACAACACAGTTGTAATAATTTTTTTAATAATGTAAATTTATCTTCTGAGCATATCGTTATTATTTGATCCCGCCACAACCTTGATCAAGGAGTTTGGCCAACTCACATCACCAGGTACCATTGGATTAGATGTGTATTAGGTTTATTTCTATAAGTTTATTATTGCTATGAATCTTTATTAGTGCATCGTTGTGAGTCCTTATTGTTGTTACTCATATTTTTTGCTACAATTATTAGTTTTTGTTACTCTTACTTGTTGTTATAGTATTGGTTCTGGTTACAAATTGATGAATTTATAGTTAATTTTCATTGTTGTGTAGGGAAATTGTCGCCTACACATATAATTCATGATAGTCTTGAAGCAAATGGTAGAACCTTAGATTGACAATTAAATGTGGTTTGGGTGAATGGCATGATTCACACTTGGACACTGACAATATATCTGAGCTACGATTCATCTTCATGAAGGATCCACTTTTCTATTCTCCTTCACCCTCCAAATGGACTTTGATCAATATCAAAACCCTCTGAGTAATCATGGAATATCTTCTTTCTCTCTCAGACCATGATTTGCTTCATGTCTCCATGATAGTTCTATTTTGTTTTTATTCTTCGCGGGTGTTTCTTTATGCATTCTCTTTTCTATCTTCTTTGAAACTTACCTTGTCCTACTAGGAGGGTACTCCTGCTAATGAAAGTCATTCATGAAAAAGTGAAATCAATCTTAAAAAGATATATTCTATCACTACCTAACTCATGGAATGATCAACTCATGGTAGGCCTGTGAGAGAGATAAAAGAAGGAAGCTTGATTAGGAGGGTACAATCAAACTCATTAGTAGCTTGAAAAGGCTCCACTATTTATACTTATTATGCCATGAATTATGAAGAGGAGCTCTCCCTGGTCTAGTGCATTGATCAAGATGAAGGGATAAGGTGGGAAGGCTCCTTGCTTAAGGTTGCACCATGCACCCTGGAAGGAAAGGCAAGGATGCCTTGGAAATAACAATTTGAAAAGTCAAGGTTGAGTCGAGGCTTCCTTCATCCTTTCCTACTATGCAATGTGTTGAAGAGGAAGGGTCTAAGAAACTCTTAGGGTCAAAGCGCATATGGGAAGAGGGACAGATGAAGGCTTTAGGCTTTAAGACTACGCCATGCACCCTGTTACCCATCATTTTGTCGGTGATATCCCCAGGAGAAAAATTTTCAAGGAGATGGTCTTAACCCAGAAGACAACAACCCCTTGTAGCCACCAAATAGCCCATTGTGCCACTTCTCCACCACCTGATCCAACCATGTAGTTCCTCACCCATCTATCATGATTTTATGTTTGAAGGTGGGCCTCTTGAACCTAAAAGCATGCCTTGTCATTTGGCAATTGAGTATCGTATTTTGCTTATCATGGACACTTACGGGCATGGATTAATGGGGGGATTCATTGGAAATAATGGGCTAGGCTTGTGCTCTCATCCCCTAGGCCCCTTTTTCATATTAACCTTTGATTATAGTGTCGTGGGATCTATTTTACTGACCATTTGACTTTAGGGATGATATTTCATGCGAAACCCTGCTTTTGGTTGCTTGGTCTCACTCCCTCATACACATATATTGTCCCCATTCCAAATATTATGACCCAATTCACCATTTCTCCCACCTAGTTCCACATTCCTCCACTAGGTCCACATAGGGTTAGCCTTCCTCCTCCCTTCCCCACATCTTTGGTTAGGACTGGAATGATGCCCAAGAGGTTGGTCCAGCTAAAAAGGAAAGGTAAAAGCATAATTGGCCACATTCAATAGGAAATGTACCACAAAATGCAAAAGATAGTTGGGACAAACAAATTTAGCACGTGAGAAATATCCAATACATGAGCTCTACCCCATCATCATGACCATCACCCTGATTCCTATAGGAGCTATTAGCGTCCTTCATCATATATGAACCCATGATTGTCCCAACCCCTGGTGGGGCATGAATCACCCTACCTTAAGAGGGGGTATCCACTGCTACATCTCACACACCATGCTCTCATCCCTTGAGCCCTAAGCATTTAATTGAATGAAAATAATAAAAGAAAAAAGGAATATAAAGAAGGGTGGAAAAATCAAGGTCGAAGCACCTCATCTACCATGATTTCTCCCTCCTATACATTACATACCCAAGCATGGGTTTCCTATTTTCTAGCTTTCCCTTTTCATTACCTTCTCCATTCATCTCTTTTCCACATGCCACCAAATTTTAAAGGATGTAGCTTGGACATATTTTCGCCTTTATTAGTAGAAATCACCTAATGGGACACTTGGCTAACCCCATTTGGAGCTTGGAGACATTAGTGCATGCAAAGGCCATTATAGAAGCGCTTGTCATTATGAATTCCCCACCTATTCTCCATGGTTTGTAAGCTCTTTTACTCGATTTCCTTGATGACTTATCATACTGAAAGGCTAGGGAATATGTAGGATTGCAGGTGGGCTCCATCTTGGGTTTGGTCTCCCTATACGAGGTCTTAACTCTACAAAGGACTACATCAAGAAATGTACGGTGTGTGTTGAGAGTCATTAGCCTCCACAGTAGTATACAACAATCCATGGATACCCAAAGATGTCTAGTGATAGCTTGAGATTCACCTATTGGGTGAGGAAGATGCACCTGATTCACCTTTGCCCAACCATCCCCTCAAATGTACCCTACACTTGGAAGATGACCCATGAATTGTATGTGTATTTGGCATCACTTATATGATCATTTGAGCCTTTACATATGGTCCACAAGAATCTTCGACTTACTTGGAAACCCATGAGGTCACTTGCATTATCTCACAAACATTGGGAGCATCACAGGTTTATTATGTGGAGAACAAGGGGCAACCCATTGTCCATTACTTTTGGAAGTCAAACTCATCATTTTAGCACTTTTGGACTTCATCAAGCCTCCTAGAGAGCCCAATGATATGCATCATTGATTATTCTCCCTCTTGTGAGGCTTATTATTTTATTTATGAGCTATTTTGTGGGCTTCTCACTAATTGATAGTTATTTGCACATTATTTTAGTTGATGGGCTATGTAGCCTCAAATCGAGTAATTTGAACTCCTAATCAGTGTATAAATAGGAGAGACATGAATTCATTTGTATCATCACATGGATAGGATTATATCTTCTTCTAAGATTTTTGCTATCTTTTGATGATGAGACTTTTTGGATGAATGGATGAATTTCGATGTTTGGTTATTCTTCTTTACTTTCAAGCTTTTATGATGGCATATATTGGTGATTTGATATATTATTATTACACATAAGTACTATGTTAATGCTATTTTGATTCTTTATTTTGATGTATTCATGATATTATGATTTTTGCTATTCCAGGGTTAATTTGTGGCTTTAATTCTTGGAACAAAATTGTGAAAATTAAATCTCTAAATAGTGTTGTATCATGATCGAGCCATGTTTCAATGAACGAATGTTCCTAAAGGCATTGTTTTCTTGACAAGTCACCAAATATTATTGAATGAAGTATAAACCACCTTGAAGGTACATGCATTAAGCCCTATTTCCCATGAAAGTTGTCTTTTAGAGCTCCTTGACAAGTGGAAATCAATCCAAGCTATAAATCATCCATGAATCCATCTCTCTCAAAGGAAAAAGCATTGGTCCTCCTCTAATGATCACATTAAATATTATTTATTCCACCTTAACATTTTATTCTAGGCCTAGCCTACATAGCTCACCTACGCCATCAATTATATCACAATATTTCCATCCAAATACTTCAACTTTTTGTCCACAACTGCATCATTGCCTCCTCAATAAACCCTCCAAATTTTATGAGATTCAGATAGTGGGATATTGTGATATGGAAAGCCCTAGCTCAAAGAGTGATTCCTACCCTTGGTTTCCTTTAGGATAGAAACCTCACTATCATCCTTGAAATTCCTTTCATTGAAAATTAATTCCTTAATCCCTTTCCCCTCCCTAATTAGGTGAAGTATAGCATTGGTTTCTAAATCCTATCCCCTTGACCTAACCTGAGGTCCACTTGGTCTTATGTGGTCCCATGTGCTATCAAGGTTAATTCTTCAAAGATCACCTGGATCCCAAGTTTCCACAAGAATTATAGGGCTCAGCGATATCCTTTATTAGACGCATACTCAAAACCTCACCCTTCAAATTCTCCCCAATCCCTTCCTAGAGAGCCTTCCAAATTGCCTTCTAAGACAAGTAAGCCACAATCATGAGCCTCTATTTTGAATATGATTCTACGATCACCCATCATCTTATCTATGACCTATTCATATTTGTGATCCTTATCATACTAGGTCTCCTCAAATCAGGGAAAGTCCGTAAAAGAGTAGGGAGCTTTAGCTAAGGTGATAGCGGGTTATGGCTCCATTGTTGCCCTTGACCTAGCAACTGTCCCTTTAGGAATCCCTCCTAGGATCCCTGCTAGTTTGAGCAGCGACATTTTGGTGTCACTTTAGGTGAAATGAGATGTGTGTTTTTTTCCCATATGACATATTCACATGTAATTATTGTTGACTCCATTGGAAGAATGAAGCCATAGTTCATTGAAATTTAAAGTCGATGCTTGTAGGCTGAAGCAAGCATTTGTTAAGTGAATTTTATTTCACCCTGGCGACTACCTTGATTTCAATATAGACATATTAATCGATTCTAAAGAGCTTCATGAGTGGTTTCCTTCTTTGGATATCACATGGGTTCTAGGAGACCCAAATGGCCTGGATTGGAAGTTTCTACAAAATATGCCACAATTCAAAATTGATCAATCCATAGCAATAGATGGCACAGAAAAAATTATGAAGAATTTTTTAAAAGTTAATGTGGTCCATCTAAATAGCCTCATGGAGTTATTTATTGCTTCTATTGAGTACAATCACCAAGGTGGGCTTGACTCGTCTGAGCCTGAAATCATTTCATTGTTTATCAAATTTCTAAACAAATTCATAGAGTATAAGGGACCCACATTTCAATCTAATGAAGCGGCTTGTGAAATCCTGGAGGAAGCCCTCTGAAGGAAAGGTCTCTTTAGTAAAAATGAAGAATTTGTAGATAACCTTGAGGATCATAGCGATGAGCATGAAGATGAGACCTCATTAAGTCGACATAATGAACAAGAAAGCACAGGTGTTGGGAAGGATGAGATTATGGAAATTCAAATTGAAACCAACCTTACCTTTCTCAAGGATATTACTCTTGATGACTCCTCTTTTGAGAACCTTGAGAAAGATGATCCCATTAGCACCTTGCAAGATTGTTGGGTTGTGTTATATTCTTTCCACGACTAGCGTCCCTAGTTAACTGGGGGGTAAGAGGGGGAGTGAAGACCCCACTTTTTGTGATGATCATGCAATGGGGTGCCACAGGGGGTTTGAGGGGGGTGAGTAGCCCCCCTCTATAGGGTCTGGGGTAGTGCACCAAGGAAATTTGTTTTGACCCTATATTAGGTCGGGTGGACCTACTTATTTTTTTATGTATGGTTTTTCGCACATGGTTTTGGAAGCAATGGTATTCAGTCCATGGTATTGGACCCTTCAACATGTATAAATATGTATTATATAATTGAAAGGAAAATAATGAAAAATCAAACTAGTAGTCCTAGTTTTGGGATCCAAGGGAAAATCTTTGTGTATATGTGTTTTATGTGTTATGCTCTTGCATTGTGTATTTTCTGTGTTTTAGAATTCATATGCAGGTAATTTCTGTATGGGGTTAAAACCTACATTTGGTATCAGAGTTATTTTCGCTTCAAGGGGATGCCTTTGATGCTGAGGGGTCTTTCTTGGGCCCGTGGTAGACCTTCTTCATTGGGAGATCTACGGGATTGATTCTGGTGGTGAAAGAAGATGGTGAGGAGTGGAAACATAGAGATCGAGAAATTTAATGGTTAAAGTTTTGAGTTATCAAAACTCAAGATGGAGGACCTTTTGGTAGATAAAGATCATTGGATCATGGTAGATCTGGGTACTAAACCAATGGGAGTGTACGATCAAGAACGGAAGAATTTGGATCAGAAGGCAAAGAACATAATAAGATTATGTGTCTCAGATTCAGTATTGCTGAATGTATCAGGGGAAGCTACAACTAAGGCTTTGTGGGTCAAGGTAGGGACTTAGCACCAATCCAAGTCTCTAGTGAATAAACTGTTCCTACGGAAAAAGTTGTATAACCTGAGGATGAAAGATGGAGACTCAGTGACAGATCATCTGAATGCATTTAATACTATGGTAAGTTAGTTATTATCTGTTGATATTAAAATAACAGATGAAGATAAGTGCATTAGTTTGTTGTGTTTTCTACCAGATTCATTGGATAGTCTGGTAATTGCAATAGGTAGCAATGTAATTGCCTTGCAATTTGATAAAATAGCCTCATCCTTCCTAACAGAGGATATGATATGCAAAAATATGGAGAGGCAAAATCGTGATGCCTTTCCTGTATAAGGACGGTCGCAAAATAGAAACTAAAATAAGTCATCGTGTGGGAGATCTAAATCTCCAGGAAAACATGTAAAGGTGGTGTGCTAGAAATGCAGTAAGGAAGGGCTTTACAAAAGGGACTGTAAGTCTAAAGGTCCTGACAAAGAAAGGGATCTAATGATGATCCTTCTATAGAGGCGAAAACCAACTCATATGAAGGTGGGGATGTGTACTTGGCTTCTTCAAGTACACATGTAGATCATGAGGCATGGTTGATTGACTCAAGTGCATCCTTTCACTTCACTCCCCATAGAGAGTGGTTCTATGAGCATGAGAAATATGATGGTGGTGATGTCTTCTTGGGGGATGGTAGGAAGCCTAGAATCATTCTTCGTGGAAAATTCAAGTTGAAGTTGCAAGGTGGAAGGATTATAACACATCTGGGTGTTCTACATATTCTTGTATTAGCGAGAAATATGATTTTTGTAAGCAAGTTGGATGATGTAGGTGTAAAAAGAGTGTTCGAGAAGGATACTTGCAAGATTCTTCAGGGAGAACCGATATTTATGCGGGGAGTTCAGATTGGAACTCTATACAAGCTTAAAGGTAGCACTATTGTTGATGGGTGCAACAATTTTGTGGTTCCTGAAAGTGGAGCAGAAAATCTAGTGGTCTCTAGAGAAAATACCATGTTGTGGCATCAAAGGCTTGGACATATTAGAGAGAAGGTCCTTCTAATACTTCATGGTAAAGTTATGGTAGAAGGTATGACTAATAGCTCTCTGCATTTTGATTTCTGGGAAAATTGTGTATATCGGAAGTAGAGTCGAATGAGTTTCCCCTCTGGTGGTAAGAGGGCGAAAAAGATATTAGAGCCTATGTACAATGATGTATTTGGATGTATGAAGGGTCCATTACTGGGTAAGTCTATGTAATATGTATCATTATGTATCATTTATAGATGACTTCTCAAGGAATACATGGATATATTTCCTCAAGAATAAATCTGAATTCTTTGATAGGTTTAAAGAATTTAAGGCTCTCATGGAAAACTAGATAGAGAAGAAGATAAAGGTGTTGAGGATAGATAACGGTGGAGAGTTTTGTAGAAAGGAATTTGAAGAATTCTATAAGAAGTATGGTATATCACGATAGAAAACTACTCCACACACACCTGAGAAAAATGGAGTTGTAGAAAGAATGAACAAGATGTTGATGGAAAGGGTAAGGAGCATGCTCAGTGGTGCCAAGTTAGGATAGGAATTATGGGCAAAGGTAGTGGAGATAGCATGTTACCTGGTCAATAGATCACTTTCATTAGTGTTGGAGGATAAGACTCCAGAAGAGGTATGGACTGGTAAGAAACCCTCTCTTTCACTTCTCAGAGTATTTGGATGTGATGCATATGTACATGTTCAAAAGGAGAAAAGAACAAAGTTGGATACTAAATTTGAAAAGTGCATCTTTATTGGGTATAAGGATGGTTTAAATGGTTATAAACTTTGGAACCCAGTAACAAGGAAGGGTGTGTACAGCTGAGATGTAGTGTTCAGAGAGGTGAGAAATGTTATTAAACATGAAGTCCTATCAAAGGAACCTGACAAGATAGAGTTTGAGCTAAAGGAGGAAGAATTAGACTCTACAGTAGAAAAGGAATCAGAGGATGAAGAGCCACAAACTCTGGTTGTGAGAAGATTAGTTCGAGAAAGAAGACAGCTAGAAAGCTATAGTTAATCCACTTTTTGTTCAAAATTTTATTTATCTATTACTGATGATGATCCCAGAACTGTGAAGGAAGTAGTATGTTGAGAGGATGGAAAACTGTGGACAGAGGCCATGGTTGATGAAATGGCATCTTTGCACAAACATGAGGCTTGGGATCTGGTGGAGTTGTTGGCTGGAAGGAAACCCATTGGTAGCAAATTGGTGTTCAAGAAGAAGACAAATGCAGAAGGAAAGGTTGAGAAATACAAATCTCGGTTGGTAGCAAAATCTTATTCCCAGGTGCTAGGAATTAATTTTGGTGATATTTTTTCTCCTGTTGCCAAGGTAGCTTCTATTAAATTAATTTTATATGTTGTTGTTGCTTTTGATTTTGAGGTAGAACATATTGATTTAAAGACAACATTTATCCAATGGGATCTGGAAGATGAGATCTACATGAAGAAACCTGAAAGATTTGTGGTGAAGGGTAAGAAAGAACTTGTATGCAAGTTAAATAAGTCTTTCTGTGGGCTAAAACAGTCACAAAGGACATGGATGTGGTATCAGAAATTTGATACATTTATATGGGGAATTGGGTTCATCAGAAGCAAAGCAAATCACTGTGTATTTTAAATTAATTGGTGACCATGTTATTTATCTGGTCTTGTATGTGGATGACATGTTGCTAGTTGGAAATGACAAAGAAATTATCGAGGATTTGAAGACCCAATTTTACTCCAAATTCGACATGAAAGATATTGGTGTTGCAAACTATACTTCGAGCGTGGAAATTAAAAGAGATTGGGAAAAGAGGATTCTCTGGTTAAAATAGAGGAAGCATGTTGAGACAATATTGTAGAGGTTTAATATGCAGGATAGTAAATCGATGAAGGTCCTTATTGTTATAGGAAAATTTTGGGCAGATCAACCCCGAATTCCAGATCAGTGTTATTAGGGTCCATCAACCCCAAATTCAATTGTTTTCATTCCCTAATGAATTCAGCCTACTTCATGCTTTCCTCCCAAGAGTTTCATGTCATCATTCATCCAAAAAATGCCTCTAGAGAGATCAGCACAGGTGGCCCTTTATCCGGTTGCAATGCATTGCAGGAACTACATTGTCTGGGTGCTATGCATCGCACCTAGCCTTTGCTTCACCTATGATGAGTGAGATTCATCAAATTTTGGAAATGAATCCATTGGATTCCTCATCCAATGGATGCTTTTGGAAGTTTCCAGATGGATGGAGCTTGCATTTGGATGAGGAAGAGGATGAATGAACCTTAATCCATTATCCCTTCCTCCATGGAACCACTTCCCAATTTTGGCAAAGTAGTCATGAATTCCATTAATGGGTTAACCTCCCATTCAACTATAAATGGACCGAGCATTCAAAGGCTTGGGAAGGTTGGAACTTCTTGAGCTAAGGAAATTTTGTTTGAATGGTATTAGTAGAGAGAGTAATGTTATCATGTCAAATTGTTGTTTCATGAGGAGAGAAGGGTTTGAAGCTGGAAAGATGACACTGAATCGGACATGCATCTAAATGGGTTGCAATCTTCCTTCTATTATTAGGGAGTTCTATGCTTTTTCCCATTGATGTGTTATGTAATGTATATTGTACTTTCGATTCTATAATATGTTTAGTTAACATATTGATATGTATGCTTTGTGTTATCACTCAGGTTGTCCCTAGGCTTCTATTAGGGATACGGTCGAGGTAACCAAAAACCAATCTTCTGATTGTAGGTTCTAGCCCACCTGCAATCGGAGAGGGCTCTCTCCTTTAGATTCAACCTTAGTTGATCTAGATTCAACCTTAGTTGATGATTTTAGGCTAGCTTTCCGACTTCAAGGGAATGTTGACTGTAATTGGAAGGAAGGTAGGATTCTTGAATAAAGAGGCACAGTAAGGTGTTATAAGTTTTGAACCATTGGGCATGGAGTCACAGATTGAGGCATGCGAGCGTTTTCTTGGTCACAAGGGGATACGGAGCGGGATAGCCACACAGGATACAATATTCAGTCTGCTGAAAGTACGGAATGAACATCAGGGATGAAAGGAAAAAGAGAATCATTTCATCATGCTGACAAAGGGGAGAAGTGGATGAGTGGGATCACGAAGCAGTTAAGAATTCCAAAGACATGCACTCACATGTGAAAGAAATGGGGTAAACCAGATCATTTAAGAATACAAGCTCATAACCATTTCTGAAGAAAACATCAAAAAGTGCAGAAATTGAACTTAAGGTGTACTGGAACAAATCTTAAGCTATTCTTTTTTCTTGCAACTTAGAAAGGCGGAAAGGTGATAAAACATCAAATAGACAGGGAAGAAAAGCACTTATTGGATCATGCAGAGACACAGGAATTCCGTGATCATTCCTCGGCCAAGAGAAAATAGCAAGTTGTTTCACAATCCATGCTTTCGGCAATCTTTGATTATGAAAAATATGACAGTTACATTGCGAGTCTTTACTCAGAGAAATTGCTGGAAAGGAAACTGACCAACAACTACTACTACCAACCAACCAACCCTTCACAATATCACTTTGGGTGGTATTTATAAACAAAATATCAGGAAGACATCATTACAAGTGACCTTGGCAACTCTGCTTAGAACTCTTAAAAAATCTAAATGCTGCTGGTATTAAATGCAAGTAAATCTTTTTTGGCTGTGCTGGGGGCAGCTGAATCGGAACAGGTGACGAGGTGGCCCTTGGGGACCAGATGCGATGCTGCTGAAGTGAATGAGCTTCGGGGCTGCAATTCGGCTTTGGTGTGAATTGAATGTGCAATTATTACGATTTGAGAGCTTCAAGTAATTTCGCTCTCCTTCTGTGAATCTGCTGGAAGATATTCAATTTTCTCTTGCTTTAGGCTGCCACTCAAGATATTCTCTGATACACTTTGCCGCTACATTGATGGTTTCCGCCGTCAACTGATACTCTTTGACACGCTTGATACCTGCTAATTTGATCTGATACACTTTAAACTCTGTGAATGATCTGCTGTTGTTTTCAAACCGGATCCTTTGGCATGTTTGGGCGATTTTCGGGTTTTTTCGGCGCGCAGTGGGCTCGGCAACCGGAATATTCCTTGAAGATTCCTCGAAATGGCCTATTTCCCATAGCGATGCGCGAATAGCGCTTCACGCTATTCGCACAATTCGCGCATCGGAAACTGCCTCTATTTCTTGATCTGGAGCTCCGAAGTGTGACTTTTCTTCCTGCGCGAAGCTTTTTCGGCTTTTCTGGCTGCTGACGTAAGCATGGCGTCGGGTGTACAGTGGATGACGTCAGCTGTGGGTCCCTGGTACAGTGCGACGTGGTGAGGTACTAGATAAACTATGGTGAAGAGACTCCGATGCGATATCGCGATATCGCGTCGGCGGGAAAGAGGGGGATCATTAGGTTGGGCATTTGGCGCTTGCGACTACCGATATGCGATATCGCGATATCGCATCGGCGAAGAGGAAAGGTGGATGGGTTGGACACTCGGTGTTTGTGATTGCCGATCGCCGATATCGCATCAGAAGGGGGACGGATGGGTTATGCTTGGTATGAATGCGAGAGTGCGAGGTTGCGACGCAAAAACGGTTTTGAGGGGAAAAGGTAAGTAAGTGGGTGTGAAGGTCATATAAGGTTTTCGGAAGGGGTCCGAATACCTCGGGGGAACTTTATACTTTGG
Organism: Pinus taeda; assembly: GCA_000404065.3. Lineage (NCBI taxonomy): Eukaryota > Viridiplantae > Streptophyta > Pinopsida > Pinales > Pinaceae > Pinus > Pinus taeda. Next base: position 72,855 of record APFE030537031.1, read on the forward strand.
AAGGAATCCATCGTATTTTGGGAAGTGGTTAGGGGGTCTGGGCTCTTGCTTAGTTTCTGATAAACTGAACAATTCCCGGGAACTGATATGGTTATTTTTAACCCAGGGGGGGATATTACATAAGGGATTTTACTTACTATTAATATGGGGACGGGAAACATAGGGAGCTACATAATAATGTTAGTGGTTAATATGGAGATGATAAGAAAGCGCTAAGTTCGGGAGACTTAGGCTGCTACAGGGGGCTGGAACACCTTTGAGTAAAGCAGACCTTTACTCAACCGGAGTGATGAAGATGATGAGCTCAAGAGGTGTCAAGCAGATCTTGACCTCTTTTGGGGATGTTAGTTAATGGTTGGGGAAAACAGAGAAGGGAAGTCAGTTATACCTCACTTGAGCCTTTTTGCTTGCATATCTTTGCTGATTATGTTCTGCATGATATGATACCTGAAAACTTGGAACTGGTCAGCAATTCAATTAGCCTTAGAACTACCTACCCAGCCTACTTGCCTAGCATTTTTTCTTCTTTTGCTTGGGGGTGCACTTAGACTTGCAAACCCATCATACATTTTATTTTTATGATTTCCTATCTACATACGACCCTTATTTCTTCCAGATCCCAGATTAAACTGTTGGACCCTTCTATTTCTCTACCTATCTAAGAGTCTGCCAATATTAAACTGTTTGGACAGACTTACAATCTCTATATTCTAAAATAAGAAATTTAAACTTAGGGAGACCACGATTAAACTGTTTGGACCTCCCTTTAACTAACAATAGCGATACCAGGAAAACTTTACAAAATTTGAAGGCAATTGAATGAACTTGAAGTAGCCTTCTTCATTTGGAGACTGTTTGAGCAAATATGGAGCATTGTAGCAAGCAAAGTACAACATATCTGGCCTGTGAAATGCCAATCATGAAATATGAATACCTGCTGCAGCAGGAGCTAACACTTTGATGGTTTTCTGTCTAGGCTTGTGTGCAGGTACCTTTCAAGCGAGTTAAGTACGGAAGGGAGCGGTAAAAGCGGTCAAAGGGAAGACGGATTGAGCGAGAGATACAGGTTGGTTCTTTTGTTCCTCTTTCTTTTATCTGTTAGATATAGGAAAAGCAATGGAATTACTTTAACTGTTGTTCTAGACTTGCTACTAGGTCTAGGGGTTAGTCATTTGAAGAAACACTAAATTTTCCTAGAACAAAATGGTGACTCTGCTAGGGAATGATTGTATCCCTTATAGTAGCTTATCAATCTCTTAAAACACTTTGACATACTTTACCCTCTGTTATTCATTGAATTCAAGTTTAATTCACTTAAACTTGAGTCAGTTTTGATTATAAAGTTGTCACTCTGTAATCAACACATGTCTATAACTAACACAGTGCACTGCATTACACCCTCTGCATAGAGACAGTGAGATGCATCACACTGTACCTCACTCTGGCTTGCACTGATCCCTTTAGGATCAGTTTTCCCAATGAGGAGTTGAAACCTTTAGTCAATTTTAAGTTGTTTGAATTGCCTATTAGATATAGATGAGTTCTTGTGTCCGAAAATAGTCTTTCTTTCCTTGTTTCAACCTAATTTACACTGGATTGTTGAATTTTTTGTTATGTATTTGTTTTATCATTTGCAGTCCATTGTTGAAAAGTAGTTTCAGTCGATTGTTTTGTCAAAAACGAACTGTAGTAAAGTCCTCATTCATAAATAATTGATTCATCTATTTGTGCATTTGATTCATATTTTTTAAGTGTCGAAAATATTCATTTCTTTAAAGTTGAAATTTTCGTTTAGTCTTCCTTTACATTTAATAGAAATTGTCATACATCGACATTTTTGTGAAAAGATTTTTTGAATCATTTGTCCATTAGTTGTTCTTAGTGCATCCTTCACATTAAGAGGAATTGAAAAGAAAAGACATACATGCAATTGCATTTTAGAGTTTGAGTTTGTGTGCTTGAAAGGAATGGTTTAGGGAATTGCATTAGTTTGTGCTCTTTGTTGTTTGATCTAAAAAGTACTTTTATGCTCTATCCCTCATAGCTAGGATTTTCATTGTTGAAAACAAATCCAAAGGCTTCTCATTCTAGTTGCATTCTTAGGAATTTTGAAAAACATCTCGTGGTGAAACCCAAAGGAAAATCTTAAGCAAGATCAACCTAAAATTTATATCAATTAACCTAATAATGCATTGGAACTTAACGAAAACATCTAAAGGTCTACGCTAGAGACGTGTTCGAGCATCTTTAAACCTAGTGGCTATGGTTCTCACTGAGGTTGGTTGATTCCTCCTCTCTGATTCGATAAGTACTTGTACGGAATTGTTCTCCCTGTACTGTTGAGTATATAGTGGGAGGCCCCAATAGGTTGAAATCCTTTATCCCTAGGAAGCCGAGTCTATCGCCTTACCGATCGCAATGCATGGAACACAACATTTGGAAAGATTGACTGTCATACATTAAATCCTTGGTAATTTCTCTTTCATTTATCACCAAGGTGTATATTGGAGTTTTGCAATTTGTCTGGTAAACCCTCTTGTCTAGAATCTCTAGAGTAGTCACCTTCATTCCTTTTTGACTCTTTCACTGTAAAAAGATCATCTAAGCACTTTTCCCTTCAGGCTCATTAAACATCGAAGGTGACTAGAGTCATCTTTTTTTTTTCTCGACTCTTTAAAAATGAAAATGTGAAGTTGTGTTCCAGTGTCATAAAAATTAATTGACCATGGATAACATCCTCCACGCCCTCTCCTTAGTTTATCTTAGGTTGAAATGTATGGCAACAAATCCAGAGTCAACCAATCAAAGAATTCCTTTTGACGAAAATCCTAGTCCCTTTCCTCCATTTCGAAATATTGGTGCTCCACATATGGCTACGTTGTCCCTTCCAGGATTTACCATTGGCTTGCCAGTATGGTTGTTTTCAACCTCCTTGATTCAAAATGTCAGGATTTCTTTGCAATTGAGTACACCTCCAACTGGACAAAATCAACCTCTAGTTGATCCTAAGGTTTACCCTTTGCCTTCTTCCTCAATTTTTTCTTCCTGCCCTTCTTCCTCTTTGTGTGGTGAAAGTATTGGTACTAGTAACCAGGTGGCTAAGAAGAAGAACAAAGGGAAGAAGAAGAAGAAGAAGAAGAAAATTCAGCAAAGGGGAAACCAAACAACCATTGCTTTGAATGTAACATCTAATGGGAAACCATCTGTCAAACCTCACAAAGTTTGATATCCATCCAAACTCTATGCGAGAGACCATATTCTTTGAAATTGTCCTGATATTTCTTAGATCTTAGAAGAATGGTCTTCTCGTTCACATCATCCTATGTCATCAACCTCTGGAGATCATGTTGGTGACATACCATCAACTAGTGATAGTAAATTTCATGGAAAGAATGGAAAAGTCAAGTTTCCTTGTAGGTTATGTGAAGGGAATCACCCCATTCACCTTTGTCCCTATTTGGATGAAACCAAAGGAGTGTTGGATAATCATCCTGCTTCACTGCAGAGACTTCCATCTGGTTACAGGAAACTATCCCTTAATCCTTCACTAGTTGATGAATTGACTGAATTAAATCAACCATCGGTCAAACTCACTCTCTCTGAAAGTGAATCCAATGAGTCTATACCTGAACCAAATCAACAAGTTGAGGTAATAGTTGACCTGATTTCACCTTCAGTAAATCGTGCCTCTTCTAAAGAGAGTGAACATGATACCACTCAAGCTATTTTTGTTTCTTTAGATTCAAATGAGTTTGCGGGCAATCCTCTTGTCCCATCAAGACAGGAGGAAAATCCTCCAGTTCTCGTAACTGAATGGGTTAATTCTCCTGTTTCTACAGTACCCCCTCCAAGTAGTCTAGTCACTTCCTTTGATTGGAATCGACTGGCAGGATTCTTCCTTCCTTCTTATGTGCCATTCTAGATCATAGTACAAGTTTGTAATATGATTGTATCTGGCACTATTATAGATGAAGGTGAATCAATGAGTATCCTTTCCTCAACTGCTTGGCAAGCACTTGGTTCTCCACTGCTTGTGCCTATTACAAAGAATCTGTTAGGTATTAACAGAGGAACTAGTCAACCATTAGGGATCTTCCCTCAGTTACATATTACTTTGGGAGGAAAAACCATTTTTCTTAACATGATGGTAGTCCCAAGACCTTTAGATTACAATTTACTTCTTGGGCGCGACTATGTTTATCACATGGGAGCTATCTTATCAATGCTCTTTCGAGTGATTTGTTTCCTGCACGAAGGTAGAATTGTCACCATTGACTAGCTTTCATTTCCTTGTCCAAATATAACTCTAAGTCAACCATCTTCCATAAATGTTCCATTTATACCAATGGTATCATTCCCACCATGGGTTAATTATGTGGCAACTTGTTCCATACCTACATCACCTAACGACCAATTCAGTGATGTTGTACATCATGTACTAGGGGCATTGGAACTAGAACTCTCCTTCATGACCACTTATGAGTTGTGATCGGAGGGTTTGAGGATAATTCTTGGTCTTGTGTCACCTCCTTAAAAAATGAAATAAGGAGTATGAGGATAGTTATTTTACTATGTCAACCTCGTTAAATAATGAAACAGACCCATGAGGATAGTTCCTTGTCTTGCGTTAACCTCATTAAAAATGAAACAAGGAGTATGAGGATAGTGCTTTTACTGTGTCAACCTCATTAAAAAATGAAACAACACCCCAAGGATAGTTCGTTGTCTTGTGTCAACCTCGTTAAAAAATGAAACAAGGAGTCCAAGGATATTTCTTTTACTATGTCAACCTCGTTAAAAAATGAAATAGGTTCATGAGGATAGTTCCTGGTCTTGTGTCAAGCTCGTTAAAAAATGAAACAAGGAATTTGAGTAGAGTTCCTTGTCTTATGTCAAGCTCAATAAAAAATGAAACAAGGTCCCTTGGAGCAAATTTCCAAGTCAAGTATTTGAGTAGATCTTGTAAAATCCCAATCGAGTCTTTCACTTGATCTCATAAAAGAACCTTCATTCCATCCACCTGATAACCATGAGTAGTCTACTTAGGTGAATTTAATGAAGCTTAGGGGGCATGCACCTAATGGTAGAAGTTAAGTTCCCCTGTAGGTTATGTGAAGGGAATCACCCCATTCACCTTTTTCCCTATCTCGATGAATCCAAAAAGGTGTTGGATAACCATCCATCTTCACTGCAGTGACTTCCATCTAGTTACTAGAGACTCTCCCTTTCATCATGCTGGGGGCATGTAAACCAATTCAAGCATATTTTTTCATTTTAAGCTTTTGTAAAAATGAAACTGAATCCAAGCATAGATTGTCATCTCAAGCTTGTGTGAACATGAAACTGAATCCAAGCATAGTTCCCTATGGTTCAAGCTTGTCTAAAAATGAACCCATTTCCATTTTAACCCTTGTGATTTCCATCTAATTAGCCTCTCTAATCAGATGAGCCGTGGTTGTTTCATTCCATCACCACCATCTCTTCGGCTAATCATACGCTTTCACTTGGTTGTTTTACCCTTTTTTGAGGAGTAATTGCAATGAGTGGTCTTATTAGCCAGCCTCTTCACATAGATCAACATGTTTTTAGAAGTTCCAACATCACCGAAACAAGTTTCTACCCTAGACACCACTCATTCCTCAAAATGGAGTCGTCTTTAGGCTCTTTTTAGACTCTCTAAACATGAAAAGATTGCCAAGCACTTGTCATTTCTAGCTTGATAATGGATTAGAATCGATATCTACTTAGTATAGTTTTAACCCTTCTTTGGGTTGAGATAGATTAACTATGAAAAAGGTACTCATTGATCGAACATGATCAATAGGTTCTCTCTTGTATTATTTTATGCTTTTTTAGACTTGAGAGATAAATGTACCAAAAAGAACTTGTGGAGTTTCCTTTTCCTCCCTTTTCAAACTCTATAAACATGAAAAGGACCGAGTTGTCTTTGTTGTTAAACTCATTAAAAATATCAAATATCGAAAAACTTGTCCATCTAGACAAGACCAAGTTTAACCTTCGCTAGACTTGATAAAACATAAAATAGAAATGGATTCACCCAAAGGGTGAAATTATACAACAATCATATGTTATCCTCCTCAAGCTTGATTAAAAATAAAGAGGTACTGGTCAAAAATGACTGGGGAAAATGGAAAAAGCCCGGGAACACTTTATAGTAGCAAGTTTCTCTTGAACATGACACTTTCACCTCATCAACATGACTATGTGGGTTGGGTCATTCACCTTGATGGTTATCACATCGTTTTCAGGTCAATGCTACCAATTCACTTCAGTGTCACCTATATGTTCAAGAGAAGTCATTTAGTTCAAAACTTCATTCTTTACAATACAGTGAACCTTCATTTTCATGCCCGCAATTCCTAAACTTTGTGTCATCAGTCGATGTTTCATCTCCAAAAATAATTTATCTCGTTTCATGTCATTGATGTGGGATACATCAAGGCCCTCTTGCGATGAGTTGCTTCTTGTTGAAATCAACACATCATCCAAGAAGTTGACTTAGACACCACCCTTCAGTACCTTGAGGCTTGCATACATCAATGGTAGGTTTCTCGCTTCCAGTGATAGGTTGATGTCACTAGCTTTCGACAGAAAGACTTCGTATGGTGTTCAACATCTAATCATTTATTCACACCTTGTGAAATGTACTACAGTACCTTGAGGGTCATTATCATTATCGATGATTCCTCTTGCGTCTGATAACGGCTTACATCATTGGCTGGTAATTAGATGATGTCTCTCCATGTTCAACTTTAGATCATCTATTCATATGGTTAGACTTATACTTAAGTGAAAGATTAGATGAGATTGAAGACCCCGTATCTAGTTTCTTCCATCCGAGTTGTGATATATTGTTCAGGAGTATTATATCAAATGTACAATGGCCTTACATTCAAGGTCATTCACTCATGGGTCTACATCTGTAGATGACTATATGTGTACATGTAATGAAAGTTTATAAGCTGAGCAAGGCTATGCCTTCCCTCAGCTAATTGTGAGAAAAAATCAAAGTATTATGATATATGTATTGTAACTGATGTAGGTCTCCTTCCGTTTTGAAACCTTCTCTCCAAGTGATAAAGCATCTCACTCATGATGATTATTTTCGACTTCATGCTTTAGGGGGCAAATATTACAGGAAAATTTGGGCACATCAACCCCAACTTCCAGAGTAGTGTTATTAGGGTCCATCAACCCCTAATTTAGTTGGTTTCATTCCCTAATGAAGTCAACCTACAACATGTTTTCCTCCCAAGAGTTTCATGTCACCATTCATCCAAAAAATGCCTCTAGAGAGATCAGCGCAAGTGGCCCTTTATCAGGCTGCAATGCATTGCAAGAACTACACTATCTGGGTGCTATGCATTGCACCTAGCCTTTGTTTCACCTATGATGAGCGAGATTCATTGAATTTTTGAAATGAACCCATTGGATTCCTCATCCAATGGATGCTTCTGGAAGTTTCCAGATTGATGGAGCTTGCATTTGGATGAGGAAGAGAATGAATGAACCTTAATCCATTACCCCTTCCTCCATGGAACCACTTCCCAATTTTGGCAAAGCATTCATGAGGGCCATTAATGGCTTAACCTCCTCCATTCAGCTATAAATGGACTGAGCATTCAAAGGCTTGGGAAGGTTGGAACTTCTTGAGCTAAGGAAATGTTGTTTGAATGATATTAGTGGAGAGAGTAATGTTATCATGTCAAATTGTTGTTTCATGAGGAGAGAAGGGTTTGAAGCTGGAAGGATGACACTGAATCAGCCATGCATCTACATGGGTTGTAATATTTCCTTCTATTAATAAAGGGTTCTATGCTTTTTCCCATTCATGTGTTGTGTAATGTATATTGTACTTTCGATTCTATAATATGTTTAGTTAACATATCAATATGTATGGTTTGATGGTTTTCTGTCTTAGCTTGTGTGTAGGCACCTTTCAAGCGAGTTAAGTATGGAAGGGAGTGGAAAAAGTGGTCAAAGGGAAGAGGGATCGAGCAAGAGATATAGGTTTGTTCTTTTTTTCCTCTTTATTTTATCTATTATCTATAGGAAAAGAAATGGAATTACTTTAATTGTTGTTCTAGACTTGCTAGTAGGTCTAGGAGTTATCCGTTTGAAGAAACACTAAATTTTCCAATAACACCTATTCCTATAAGTGTAAAGTTATTTGCTAAATAGTGTCCCAAGGCACAAGAAGAGGAAGAGGACATGCCCCATGTTCCATATGCAAGTGCAATTGGTAGCCTGATGTATGCGATGGTGTGTAGTAGACCAAACATTACACATGCATTGCGAGTATTGATTAAGTTTATGTCAAAATGAGGGAATGACCATTGGATAGCAGTGAA
>APFE030537032.1:5781-18371 GCA_000404065.3 Pinus taeda
GGTAATTGTCCTTTGGACATGCTCGATTAATGTCCCTATAGTCGATACATATTCTTATTGTCCCTTACTTTTTGTTCACAGGAACAATATTTGATACCCAATCCGTTAACGGGACGGGATAAATGAAACCTGCTTTCAACAGTTTTTCTAATTCTGCTTTAATTGCAGCAGCTTTTCTTGGGTGAATCTGATGCAGACGTTGCCGAATGGGTTTAGCATCTGGGTAGGTTTTAATTTCATGAACTACAATTTCTAGGTCAATTCCTGACATTTCCTCATAGGACCAGGCAAACACGTCGTAAAATTCTTGAAATAGGGCCTTGTATGTTTTAATTTCATCGTCTGTACAAGAGGCACCTATATGAACGTTTTCAACAATTCCTGTCTTAACTGAAATGTCAAGGGGAATAGTTCTAGAAATATTTCCCAAATTTAACTCAGAATCAAGATGTTTCATTGGATTCTGAGCATCCTTAACATATTCAGTTGTAAAGATTGATGAAAAATCGTTTTCAAAACGATCGTTCTCGGGTAAAAACGAAGATCTGCGATGTAGATCTTCTCATGGTAACTCATCGACACATAGGATTTCATGAATTTGCTCATCTGATTGAACAAGTTCAGAAAACGTTCTTAATTCCGAGTTTGATGTCGAAAATGACTCTTCATGGACCTCGTTCATTAAGTCGATTTGGGTTGATGTTGGGTCGGAAAACGACTGCACGGTCTGATATGCAAGTTCATATGGACTCAAAGGCATAAGAGTACCAAATGAGTCTATCTCAGTTTCAGAAGGTATGATCCAAGGATCATCATTAACAATGGTTCCTGATGAAATCATATGAATAGTTGCAGTAGAAGACGATGTGTTGATAGGAGGGAAAGGAAAAATGCCCAGTAAACCAGAATCTTTAACTAACCCTACACCAACATCCTTATAAGGGATTGTCGCTTTACCAACATGCTGAATGCTCTCAGCAAAGGCTGGGTCAGATGAAAAGTAAGGCAACTGGTCTATAGTTACGATCTTTCCATTGTGAGGGAACTTTATAAGCTGAAAGACCGATGAGACAACAGTTGTCATAGCGTAAGACCAGCTACGACCCAAGAGAAGGTTGTAATATAGAGGGGCATCAACCACCTCCACATCTAGATTAACGGTTTTACCTTCAACCCCTATAGGTAGATCCTGTAAAATGCCGAAAGGATGAAACCCATGATCATCAAAGGCCTTAAGAATCGTCGGGGATTGAATTAGTGAAGGAGAACCAAGCGATCTCCAACACTGTATCAACATAATGCACGTGGAAGCTCCCTCATCAATCACAGTCCTATGAACAGGTCTGTTTTTGACTATCACTGGAATCTGGACAGCGATTTGATGAGGTAGATGCGGTGCACTATTTTCTAGATCGAAGATTATAAGGTTTGGGTCCTGAGCGTCAACAGCTCCTATAGCCGACAAAAGTAATTTGCGCTGTGCTGGACATGATTGCAGAACTTCCAAAGCCGACATTGCTGAGGGTGAAACAGCTAAATCCTCAACAATGTTGTAGTTCTGAGCTGCTCTCGCATGTGGATTGAAAGTAGACTTTCGAAGTACACCCTTTGTGAGCAGTTTACTTACTAAGTATGGGTTAGGTTTCTTGATCTATAGTGGATCAGAATTGGGAGCTGAGGTTGATGGATTTGAATGAGAAGATTCTGCTTCTTTACCATCAACAGGACTTTTACTGCCATAATCTTGCGATCGAGTCGCAATCCTTACATGAGACATCATCAATATGGGTTCTTCATTGGCACTGGAGGATGAACCTATCATCTTACTATCTTGAGCTGGAAAAGGATCCTTCAAGGCAGCAGGAGTTTGGGAACCTTTGACAATTTTTGCAACTTCTGCCCGATGAGGGCAGTCTCTCGTATAATGGTCTTCATCGCAGATGAGACACGGATAACGAGGTTTGTGTTTTTCATCACTGGGTTCCGCCTTTTCAGGTTTCTCTTTTGAATTTTTCTCTTTATTCTTCTTCTTCCCTTTCTTCTTACCACCGGTTTTTTATTTAGTTGTAGATGACTCTACAACGTGAATATCGGCGGAAAGTTCCGTGGAAGACTCTCTTGTCGGGGAATCTGTCAAGGTTATTATAGGAGAAGAATTCTTAGAAGACTTCTTCTTACTTTTGGTATTTACTGTGCCAATCATACCATCAGCGACATGAGACCCTGAAGGAGCAGCAACGATTTGATTTTGATTGGGTAGGTTGGGGATCTTCTCGTGTAACGTACCTGACTGAGTGTAAACTAAGTCAAAGTACTGTGCCTGAGAAATGACTTGCTCTTCAGTAACTACTCCGGCTTTAGCTACATCTTCAGTGATCTTGGGCAGTAAGGATTTTACAAACCATTCAGCTAAGATCTGATCCAGAATATAAAATTTCACTAAACGCCATCGACGTCTCCATTCATGGATATGATCTGAAATGTAAGTGGACGTCGACTGCTTTAATGAAGTTAATAGCTCTGTGCCATTTTCATATCTGACTGGCAACTGAAAATGAGTTAAAAACGAGGTAGCTAACTGACTAAAATTATAAAAAGTGGCTCATGGTAATTCGATATACCATTTGGCCACAAGACCAATTAGAGTGCGTTGAAGAATACGTAAACGAATAGAATCATCTGAAATGGAGATAGACGCACACCAGAGATGATAAGTCATGACATGGTTCGATGGGTCCTCTCCTGGTTTACCTTCGAATTTAGGAATATCACTGGGCAACTTATACGGCATTGGCGGCCAATACGAAAGATAGTTGATTGGATCATTCCTAAGGCGTGTCAAGTCAGGCAAGTCCAAAGTTGCGATAAACGGTAACTGACGATTAGGGTCCCTAAAACTTGGGGTCTGCAGACTAGCCCCAGGAGGAGGATATCTAGGATAACTAGGAATGGGAATCGCATTTGGGATATTTGACCTCCTGGAAAACCAGGATTAACCAGACCATACTGGGGTTGCTGAGGTTGTTGATATGTATACCCAGGGTATGATTGATACTCATAGATTGGTTGTTGCACAACAGGACCGTATTGGTACTGTCCTTGGTACAGAGGTTGAGAAGTGACCACCGTACTTCCTATAGGCATCTGAACCGAAGTCTGGACCGTAGATCGAGACTGAGGTAAAGATGTCTGAGGAGTAGATATAGGAACAGTAGAAACCAGAGCTGCCGATATTCCAGAAGAAGGTGGGGTGGATGGAGTAGATGTTGCAGTAGTTGTAGCAAACGTTTGAGGCGGAGTACGAGGCGTACTAGGTCCATACTGAGAAACTACAGAAGGTGCAAAAGTTTGAACAGTAGACTGGACGGGTTGCTGAGATGGACCAGAAACCAAGGGTTGTCCAGGTTGAGATGACGGCTGCACGTTCGGTTGTAAGACCTACTGGGATTGAGATGGATCCCACACTAAATTCGTTCCGGGGTATGGACCCATAACAGGTTGAGGATATTGAGGACCATAACCGCGTTGAGGGTAGGGTTGATAATATAATTGACCAGAAGGCGGTTGGTAACCTTGAGATGGGTACTGACCTTGGGGTTGATAACCCTGAGGCACGTACTGATACTGGGGTTGACCTTGAGGTATGTACTGATATTGATTTTGGGGTGCATACTGATATTGAGGTTGACCTTGGGGTACATACTGATACCGAGGTTGACCTTGGGGTACATACTGAGTCTGGGGTTGACCTTGAGGAACGTACTGTCCCGTAGGTATGTACTGTCCTTGAGGTTGTCCCCCAGGCACAAATTGAGTACCTTGAGGTTGCCCCCCAAGTATATACTGGGTACCCTGAGGTTGCCCCCCAGGCACATACTGAGTACCTTGAGGTTGCCCCCCAGGCGGTAACTGGCCACCTTGAGGTTGAGAACCTGACATCATTAGAATATCTTCTACACTCAAAGGTTTAGTACCACTACTTCCAATTAACAAATTCTGTTCGATAGGTTGAGGAGATGCTCCCGAAAAAGTACCATAAATAGATTGATACCCAGCGGAACAGAAGGACCACCGTACAAATAGGCTTCTGGAGATTGAGAAAACATGGATGACGGACTAGAAATATTCAATGCAAGATAGTGATCTCTAGGTGCAGGGTGATAAAAAATGCGAGGTGGTGAAAAACTTAGCCCCAAATTTTCCAAAAGATTGGTCAGTGAACAGTACCAAGCAGTGCTCCTAGGTGGACTGTAAAAAATTGATTCACGCTCCCTAAGTTCTAAGATAGGTCGATCGTCTGGAAAAGGGAAGATTTCTTCGATGTCCAAAATATCAAGCTCTTCAATTGCTATGAGTCCAGCAGGAAGATCTTGGGTAATTATGGTTTCTACCCTAGGAGAACTAGGACCACTAGGAGTCGGAGAAACAAACCCTCATACGGGAGTAGCAGCAACTTCAGATTCAGGTTTAGATACTTCAGGTTCTTCACCTATATCACTAGTAGATGCAATACTACCAGTAAATTCTGAAATTACTAATGGTTGAGAATCAAAGTATACTACCAAAGAAGGTTCTCCTTCTTCAGGTGACCCACTTCTACCACTACTAGGAGATACGAGGACTTTCAAGCCTTCAAGCTGGCTCGGTATGTCTTCATGAGGTTGACCCCGAAGTCTACGGGATGTCCTTAGTAATCAGCCACATTAACAAACTCAGGGGATTGGCCCCGAAGTCTACGGGAATGCCTCGATAATTCAGCCACAGTTAAAGAATTTTAACTACTTCACACACAAAAAAAGTAAAAACTCAATGAAAACCACCTAAAGTCTCTAAAGAACCAAACAAATTGAACCACACGCCTAAAGAATCTAGGAGATCAAACACACACAAACAGTAACTTTCCGGACCGAAAACACTAGTTGGTGATGAAATCCAACATCGCAGAGTTCGATACAGAAATAGAGGTTGGAACAGTTACCCTGACAACTTGCTTAATGAATAAACTGGAACACGTTTCTCCACTTAACCGTCTCGAGTGAAGAGAAACCCCAGAAAATCCAAGTGAGTCTAGCCGACCTCTGCTCTAGGTACAGTGGGATCTTCCCGCCACCATCACCTTAGGAAGAATCCTATAGAATATGGTCACTAAGGTTACCAACAGAAACAAATATACCTGGGGGAACAGTCTACGATCCGATACGCACGCAAGGGGGGAGTAGCAAGCTGAATCCCCTTGAAGGCTCCTCGACATAATCCGAGGTTTACCAACAACTGAGCCCAGGCTCCTCGACAATGGTTAATCCGAGGTTTACCATTTGTAATACGTGAATATCTGGCGTCGTTCCCAATGAGGAAGGATTGATTCCCACACTGGTTCGGACACGATCTCATTCTTCTCCTTTAAGAGGAGCTTTCCCAGAACATAGATGCAACAATTGGATTTCTCTCCTATCGCAAGATACAACTACTTGTTTGTTTTACTATCTTGGAGAGTTAATTATTCCCTACTCCAAGATACTAGCCTAAGCTATGTTGGTGTATTAGAGCCCTAGAAACAAAAAAATTGCTAGATTGATTTTATATTAAGCGTGATTTTTATTGGCTTTTGATTAAGTCAAAAGGTGATGGAGATGAAACTTGTGGTGTAAAGACTCGACTGAAAATCACTACAAAAATGCACTTAAGATGATTAAACAATATTTTCTCTTCAACGAAGTTCTAGCTAGGAAAGAGTTGGAAAATGCAAATATTTGTAAACACAAATCTCTCTTAATAAACCAATCAAAAGAAGAGTATTTGTTCCAATGCACTCAAAACGAGACAACTAGTGATTTTCACAAGAATTTCCTTTTTCATTCAAACACTCAAATGCTACCAAAACAAGCTTTTTTTTCAAAAGAGATTTTTATAAAACATTCAAAACTATGACTAAAGCAAATCTTGAGAAAACTATGAATAAAGCAAACTTAAGATCTACAAACTATGAAAACCTATTTGAAGTAAAAGCTCACAAAATGTCTTTTCGAGGATGCTTTACTTGGCTATAAGCAAACTAAGGACCAATTTGTCCAGAATCACCAATAAGTCAAGAACAACCAATTTTGTTTTCTTTTTGAAAACGAAAAACCAAACTTTCAATCACAAGCTTTTCTAAGTTTTGTAAAGAGAAAACTCAAAGCGGATTCCTCAACAAGGGGAGATTTCATAAATGGCCAGACTCATAAGAAGGCTGGTAGACACTAAGGTGATTTGAAGTCCCTATAGCTTCTAAGCTTAGAGCCACTACACAACCAAATCGAAAAACAAACCCAACATGAAAAACGCCTAGGAATTTCACCTAAAGCCCTAATGCTAATGAAATTAAACGAAGGAAAGCTTTCAACAAGTCACATGCAGGTATGGGCAGAGGATAACAACTACAAAATCAAGATAAAACTACTTTAAAGAGTAAAATTCAAAATTTTCAAATTTTAGCAGGGTACGCAAGTTCAGAGTTTACACAGGTGCGTGTACGCTCTGTGCACAAAGTAAAAGTGCGTACAGGTATGCACTGTGATACAAGAACAGACTGCAGACTTCGACTAAGGTAATGAAAAATAAAAAAAAAACGTAGATCCACTAGATCTACCCAAGTCTACACATAACAAGCCAAAAACAAAAACAAAAAGGCAAGTTTCTCAAGTCAAAGAAAAACGAGGAAAACAATCAAGTCCCCAGTGGAGTCGCCATTTTGTCATGCGGAATGAGTCGATCTTGCGGACAAGATAGACCTTCCTAGAATCTAATGAAGACCTAATGACAAACAAACCAACCAGACACTATATTTCTCTAAATGCGCTTTATAAATAATGGCAAACAAATGTGTTTAAGGCCTACCTCATGTCCAACGCAAGTTTGGGGATGCCTTCGCTCCTTTGATCCAAGTAAGTTCCTTTGTCGCAAACTTGCAAACACAAACAAGGCAAACGATTAAATAGCACCTGAATAACCAGTATTATAAAACATATTTAACATGAAAGTCAAGGAGTCCATGAAACAAATAACATGAGATACTTGTTGAGAAAAATGAGCTTGATTGTATTAATTCAAAAGAGAAGAACCTTACAACCTTTGCCTTGACGCTGTACAAGCTCCTCCCAGGGTCCAACAAGAAGTCTCCTCTACTTTGACAAGCTTCACTCACTCCCCAATGAAGCCAAAAAGGTATGTGATCTCTCCTCTTAAGCTCAAATAGGAAGTCTTGATTTCACCAGCATTTACCCTAGAAAATGTTCAGCTTCTAACCTCCCTAGACACTAACCCAATGCCTCAATTTATAGTGCAATGGAAGGGCAGTTACTAGGTCCTCCTTCAAAGGGATAGCTCCTCCTAACAAGGGATTAGCTCCTTCTCTTTTGGGATGCATGAACCACTTTGGAGCGAACAATCCACGTCAAAATTCCTTCTAGAAACATATAGAATTAACCCAAGTGAGTTTTTTAAGATAAAAATTGCGCCTTTTGACTTTCACAAGGGTACGCACCCTCCCCTTTACATACAGAGCGTATAAGTACGCAGGTATTCTGAACAAAAGGTGCGGGACCGCAGGCAAAAGTGAGAGAAAGTGCGGAACCAGAGTTACATTACTTTTTGATGTCTTTCTCTCATTTCCAAAGCTTGTTTTGAAGAGCTGAGTGTTAGGACTCTATATTGTCTACTTTTGACCCTACATTTTGTTATGATATTACCCTTTTTAGCCTATAAATAGAAATCCTTGATATCATTTTTGACCTCATCATCCCAAGGTATGAAGTAACTCTCCTCATTTGCTATATGTTTAATTATTCAACACATATTCATGTTATCTTTACATTTAATCTTTGGAAATTCGCTAAGTTGCTGACAATTGATTGGAATTGTTCAAAGTCCACAGAATCATAATTCAGAGTTGCTGCAACACCAGAAACAACAACTGTGCAGTTGCTGCAACACCAGAAGCAACAACTGACTAAAGCAGGAAAAGTCTTAATTTGCAAAAGATGAAACAATAATTTTCTGAAGCGGGCAAGACTATACTCGGCCGATGATGATAAAGCATGATCAACCAATTTAGTCACAGAAGCGGGAACACTAGGAACATCATGAAGCACTTTAAGGAACGGTTAATATTTACCAAATCAGCAACAACAACATAATAACCAAGGATAGCACAAGGACCCCGAGGAGATAGACGAAGACCACCCGTTTTGCAACAGTGGGAAGATCCGATTAACCAAGGACGACAAAGATATACATTGTTGTAACAGTATGCTGTAACAGGAATTAATTTCCTATTTTTGTACAGAAGAATTAAATTGTAGGACAATCTATTGTAATAGATGTCTCCTCTATAAAGAGGAGACATATACAGTTGAAAGACTAGCATGTGATACAGGAATATTGTAGTGCTGAAGGCCGGAACCTCTGTTGTAATTGAACTCTTGGCAGATGAATAAAGCATTTTTCTGAGCATTTTAACTTAGTATTTGTGTGCAGGGGAATCTTGTGAGAGGGACAGGGCCCACCTTCTTCACAAGATTCACCCATTCCTTTCCTGTTAAGTGTGTGTTATTTCTGTACGTGTTTAGCCTTGCTTCTGATATTTCCTTTTCGCTAATACGCTGTTCCTTTAATCGATTGGCGCTGTGAGAAGTGTGTCACTGGTGAATAGGATTTTTGGTTTGTATTGGCGACTGGTCACGGAGGCAGGTGCTGGACGTCCTTATTCTGAGGATAGGGTCCTGGTCCTCTATTACAAACAACCATCATTTTTCCGCAGATTTGTTACCTTTACTCAATTTCATTTCATTTCTGCAATAGTTTAAGACTGTTGTAACGCAGAGTAAGCGTTCGATAGGAATTAGATTTGTTGTACTACAGCTTTTAATGCTTTTGAAATTAAAGTGCATACAGTACGAGGTCACCTTTGAAACAAAAGGACTTTCCCGGGTTGACAAATTAATGTGGTACTCGACTGTTTAATCAATAAACAATTTGAGTAACCAACATTTTAGCGCCGTTGCCGGGGAAGGCGACTAATTTTTTTTTTAAGGCATTAATGATTTTTCTCTAGAATAACAGGTGCATGAGAGGACGCAAGAAAGCTAACTTCATAGTCGGTAAGGGCATAGGAGGCGGAAGAAAAAATTTCATTGACGAGATCATTTCAAAAGCCGAGACATCTCAGAGAATGAGTTCCTGAAGACCTCAAATCCAGTATTCCTCCCAAACAAATCATCAGGCAGAGGAAGTACTAGGGCCTGAAAGGAAGCTGGAAACACCAGGGCACATTGAGGAACCAGTAGAAGAACCTGAAGAAACAGAAGATACTGAAGACAGAGCCAGTGATTTAGGGAGAAGAACAATGGAGGATAACGGAGCAGAAGGATGGGGGGAAAATCACTTTCCACCCTGGAATTTCCTATTGGGGACCTCCCAAGGGGAGCAACCCCTATGAAAAATATTCCACCTGCAACATTGCCTAATTTCCATGGGTTATCCTCTGAAGATCCCGATGAGTTCCTCTTTGAATTTGATATAATGTGTAGAAGTTATGATTATGTAACTCCTGCTTAGAATTTAAAATTGTTTCCAGCAACACTGAAACGGAACGCATTAAGATGGATTATGAGCCTAGGGGCTTAGGTAATCACCACATGGGATCAGATGAAAGAAAATTTTCTGACCAAATATCGGGATTATTGTCGAACAAGAGAAAGGAAGGAAGAATTGTTCAAAATGGTTCAGAAAGAGGATGAGAATCTGGAGGACTTTGTAGAGAGACTGCAGTATAATTTGCAGTGATCAGATCATCCAACCATGAGTAAGGATATTCTGAAGACAATACTACTAAAAGGAGTACGAAATGACTGCCTAGATATGTTAAATATGCTTGGAAAAGGGGATATTTCCAAAGAACCATTTGATGAGATTATCAACCTCTGCATGAGGTGTTCCAGAGGAGCAGCAAGCAGATCTAAAAGCAGGGACAATACATATTCAAGAGTTCAGAAGTCAGCAAGTGGAGGAGCAACACGAGCCGAAATAGGTAATCTGCTCGAAGAATTTAAATTTGAAATGTTAAGCTCTTTTGCTTCACAAATTGATGCTCTGCAAGTTAAAAAGAAACAGGCAGAAGGAGAAGTTGCCCTAGCTATCTTTTGCTCCAAATGCAGAGGAAAGCACCCACTGTGGGAATTCCCATTGGATAAGGTACCAATTTGTACCATTTGTGAAAAGGATCATGAAACTCAGCAATGCCCTTCTTTGCCAGGAATAAGGGCAGCGTTGCAATCAACTGAAGAAGAAGCTGAAGCAGTGTACCTGATGACACAGAGGAGGCAATGGCCACAAAGACAAGGTATGAGTTCTAACACATCATTTAATTGTTGGAATAATAATTCTCCTTTTCAAACAAATTTCCCACCCATGAATCAAATGCAATACCCACCCTTTAATCCGATGCAATTTCCACCTATGCAGCAACCAAATCCTCCTTTTACTGACCCTACTATGTGGAATCCTTGGACTCTTCAACAACCTTATTTCAATCAATGGAATCCAAACTGGGCAGCCCAACAGATTCCATTTCCTCAACACCAGCAATCTCTTTCCTTACCATCTAATGCTCCGCAGAATAACCAGACAATCAGACCCCAACTGCCTGTGCAACCTAACCCCAACCCAGACAATAATAAAGCCCTACAGGTAATTGATATTCAAAGTCAACCTGTCTCCCCTATGCAATGTAATGACATCCATTTAGGCTCTGGGAGGATAGTTGAACCCATCATTGATGACATTACTGACTCTGAAAAAGAGGAAACTAGAAAGGAAAAGTCATCTAACAACAATGCTAAAACAATTGAATCATCTTCTAACAAGACTGCCCAAATAGCAGAGCCACCCTTTCCTGAAAGACTGGCTCTTACTAAAACATTTGAGCCACCTGCTTTTAACCTTTTAGGAGAACTGCAGAATTTATATGTCAAAATTCCGTTATTGCAAGCACTAAGAGATGTTCCTATTTATGCTAGAACTGTTAGGGATATATGTATTAAAAATCCTGGAAGAAAAGCCAAGGAACCCCTCACAGTTCATGTGATGGGAGAACTGACTGCTTTGATGACAGAAAAAGACTCCCCTGTGAAATATGGTGACCCTGGTCACCCTACAGTAACAGTTCAGGTCGGTAAAACCTTTGTCTCTAAAGTTCTAGTAGATCTAGGTGCTGCAATAAACATTATGACACTCGGAACAACAAAATTACTACAGTTGAAACATTTAATTAGGGAAACTCCAACCATCCTAGAGCTGGCTGACCGCTCTACAATTAAACCCGAAGGAATCATTGAAGACCTAGTAATTTCCGTAGAATCTTGGAATTACCCAACCGACTTTGTGGTGTCACAAACTAAAACAAAGTTGGGGGGTCACCCACTGATTCTAGGAAGACCTTGGTTGTCTACAACAGACGCTTTCATCAGCTGTAGGTCTGGATCAATGACAATATCTAATGGGCAAGAAACCAAACAACTGACTCTTTATCCTCATGCCACACCCATGATTAATAACGACAATTCAGTATGGTTAGATTATGAGGATGAGGAAACCCAACCTATTTTAACTGTCGGACAAGCTTTAACTCTCAAAGACTCAGCCGAAGATGAATTAATCAACAACTTTATTTCAGAACCTTCTTCGGTCAGCCTAGAAATACATAATCACCTCACCACAATCTTAGAATCTGAATCCCAGAACAACCTTGAAACTGAAAATTTACCTCAGGCATTAGCTGGTAGTCCTTCCAAAAGTATAACAGTAGAAATCGAACCAGGTAAAACATTAAATATAAATCCTAATCTAACAGATGATAAAAAACAATAGTTAATGAAGCTACTCAAAGAAAATAAAGAGGCATTCGCTTGGGATTATACAGACATGAAAGGGATTTCTCCTGAACTATGCACTCACCGTATTTATATTAAAGAAGACTCCCGGCCAGTTTGTCAACCCCAAAGACGAATGAACCCCAATTTAAGGGAAATAGTAAAAGAAGAGCTTCAAAAATTGTTAAGTGCAGGATCTATATACCCCATATCTGATAGTGAATGGGTTTCTCTGCTAGTAATAGTACCCAAGAAAAATGGGAAATGGCGAGTATGTGTGGACTATAGAGCCCTAAATACGGCCACCAAGAAGGACCATTTCCCTTTACCATTCATTGATCAGGTATTTAAATAACTTGGCTGGTAAGAAATTCTTTTCCTTTTTGGATGGATTTAGCGGATATAATCAGCTAAAGATTGCACCCCGGGATCGGGATAAAACCACTTTTACTAGCCCTTGGGGGACCTTTGCTTATAGGGTTCTTCCATTTGGGCTATGTAATGCCCCAGCAACATTTCAAAGAGCGGTGATAGGGATATTTTCTGATATGATAAATGATTCCTTAGAAATTTTTATGGACGACTTTACCCCTTATGGCACAACCTTTGAAGATGCCCTGCAGAATCTTGAAAAAGTACTTAAGCGGTGTATAGAAGCACATCTTGCCTTAAGTACTGAGAAAT